>VAHF01000208.1:0-99422 GCA_008009225.1 Acer yangbiense | reverse complement strand
TTTTGCTTTTATGTAGGTGGGAGATAGGACCCTTCCTAGACTCATAAGCTAGAAGTCTCCCAATCACCTCACTCGGCTTCATATCCTTATATCCACTATTTTCTTCTAAAGCTATTACTTTTGATTCAAACCTATCCGGAAGAGATCTCATTATCTTTTGCTTGATTCTCCTATCCGAATATGGATCACCAAGTTGATGATTTTGGTTGACTATGTCCATCAACTTGATCTCGAAGTCGTTGAAGCACTGAATCTTCTCTATCTTAAGCATCTCGAATTGAGTTTGGAGGACTTGAAGCTTGGAGTCCTTCACCACTTCGGTTCCCTCATGTGCAATCTCTAGGATGTCCTAAGCCTCCTTAGCTATCCTAGTATTTTGAATCAATTTGTATTGATTTTCGTCCATAGCACATAAGATGGCATGCATCGCCTTCCTATTCCACTTTGAAGCCTCAAACTCTTGCGCGTTCCATTGCGCCTTAGGCTTCAATACTTCTTCTCCTCCACCATTGGGAGTCATCTTGGGTAGATCATATCCGTCTTCTACCGACATCCATGCACGGTCATGAATTTGGCATATGTAGGATTCCACTTTCCCTGTTGCCGCATTGGGAATAGTTCAAACCGGTAAGACGTGGAGGCGTGTGGTCTTGAGCACCTTCGTTGCCACCACCATTTCCCCGTTTCCACTCATAGTGTTTATGAATGATGAAATGAATGCAAATATATGAATGATCAAAAATCACACAAAATGCAAAACCACACCAAATAATCAAGAGAGTCACCTATGTATGTCTAGGAACCCGCTTCTGATACCAATTGAAACAAATTATAGCACGGTGTGTATAAAAACTACTAGAGGGGGGGGGGGGGGGGGGGGTGGATGATAGATTTTAAGCTTTTTACCCAATTTTTCGTGTTAGTCCAAAATTACGAAATTACCCCTAAATAGATAAAGCATAAATCAAGTATAAAATGCGGAAATTTAATAACATTGCTTTTTTACGTGGAAACCCTCACGGGAAAAACCAAGGGCTAGTAAGTAAGCACACTCCTAACCGCGATTCGATCCACTAAATATGTAAACGATACAACCTAATCTCGGAAGTAATCACACACCTCCCTAATCCCGGTATAATTGAACCTAGTCCGATTGCTTGCGAATTAAGCAACCTAACCCGGTCACAACACAAACTTAATTCTCTAAAAAGAGATTAACACCCTAAGTGAATATATGAATATTCAAATGCAAACATAGAGCAGGGAACCCTATATGCTTATCTAAGAGATGAATATGCAATAAAAACAATCCTAGATATTAAAGCTAAATGACATGTCAATTAGCATAGATAATCATAGATTAGAGAAACCTAGATATCTATCATAAAAACAACACTCAATCAAATCAACACAACAATCTCTATCTTGAATATTAGAATATAATCTAAGAACAATCAAGTAATAAAAGAGATGCCATAATAAATTAAACACTAATTATGTATGATAATAGTAAAAAACTTACCAAAGCAAGTGTGATGATGAAAGACCCATGCAAGCAAGCATCCTAGATATGCTAGAGAATGCTAGATGAACTTTGATGCAAATGGATTTTTGGTTTGAGTGTTTGATGAGCAAACTTGATTGCTTTCTCTCTTAAAAATCTCTCTTTTTAAAGTAGGGTTCTTGATGATTAAAGAGTCACATTCAGAACAAGAGAAAGTGATGTATTTATAGGCATGAAAAACAGAGCATGTGAAAAGACAAGTTTGCCCCTGAAACGCAACGATCGGCGGTTTCAATCGGCGGCAAGGCCGCCGTTCATAGCCGCCGTTCATAACCGCCGAATTGGCCAGAGAGAAACAGGGGACCAACGGCGGTTTCATTCGGCGGTTTCGTGATCGCCGATCCAACCGTCGAATTAGACCGAGAGATAAAATCAATCAAGTCTTGAACAGCGGTTTCGAACGGCGGTTTCGTGACTGCCGTTTCAACCACCGAATTAGACCGAGAGATAAAATCAATCAGGTCTTAAACGGTGGTTTCGAACGGCGGTCGTGACCGCCGATCCTGACCGCAGAATTGCTCCAGACACATCTGGAAGCAAACGGCGGTTTTATTCGGCGGCCAGGCCGCCGATCATAACCGTCGATCACCTAAATAGGTGAAAACCAAGGAGAAGCCAAGGGCATTCTCCGTAGGCGGTCCTAACGCTAAACCAAGCACATTCTAGTGCATGCGCGGACATTTCCGAAAGCTATCGGGAAACAAATTACAAGACAATCAAGACACAATTACACACAACAAAATATAATAAATAAATGCAAGTGTGAAATGTGACAAGTGAAGAGAATGCACACATATGCAATGTATGTTAAGTGTGTGTGTGCAATTAATCTCTTCAAAGAAAAGTAAGCACATAGAAATTTACCTTCGGTGCTTATCAACACGAGGTCTTCAAAGGGCTTCGAACAATAAAACCGATACCTAGGCTACCCTTACAGAGAACCCCAACATGTGGTTTGTCCACGAAATGAGCCAATCAACAAATGGGAACCTTATAGGGTCGTGGTTGAAGGAGATTAGGGTCACTCGGTGCATATCGTAGGGACTGAGTATCCGGTCCCCACCTAATTCTCCTCCAAAAACAAATGGAGTACAAGGGTTTTCTCTTCAGAATCCAGGGAAATTTTGAAGAGGATCTAGGATCGGGGTTACACGAACATGAAGTACCCTTCCTGCGATCCCTTCGAAGGAGCCCGTCTAGAAAGGTGTCTGAGGATATCTGTCGTCGATCCGGGTAAGTGACTGCGTCTCAATATTATTTATATATGTATTTCTCTTCTTTTTTTTCTTTTTTTTTAACACCCTTTCTCCTGCGTAGTTTTGGCCACTCCTCTATTGACATCTTCTCTTACCTCTCTAGGACCGGTATTCCCGAGTTCCTTTGGATCCCGCTCTCCTTTCCCTTCTCCTCCCGGTGCCAGGGTTACACCTGGGCCTTGTCCTCCAGCTTCATCTTCTCCTCCTATTTTGGCGGGATTGTCACCCCACTCGCCAGTTTACTCTCCTGCTAAGATCTCAACACGCCCGTCTTTGGGCGAGATGCTGGCTAGGGCTGTTAAGGCCAAGGTCTCTCTAACCTCAATCCCGAAACGCCCTTCCTCTGTTGCTCCCACCAAACCCGCTGTTGTGGCCACTTCTTCTCCTCCCGTAGCTGCATCTATCAGGCGTCCAGCCAGGTCAGAGAGAGAGAGAGAGAGAGAGAGAGTCACTGGTGCTAAGACTAACCCTTCTTCTGATCTTCCTTATGGGTCGAGATCGCGAGACTTGAGCCAAGAAGAAATTATTGCTAAATTCGTCGCTGCCTCTCCCGGGGGAGGCTTGCACCAGATGTCCTTGAAACAAATTATAGCACGGTGTGTATAAAGCTATCTAGAGGGGGGGTGAATAGATTTTACGCTTTTTACCCAATTTTTCGTGTTAGTCAAAATTACGAAAATGCCCTCAAGATAATATAAACAAGCAAGTGTAATATGGTGCGGAAATTAAAACAACACTTGGTTTTTACGTGGAAACCCTCACGGGAAAAACCACGGGCTATGTAAGTAAGCCACACTCGAACCTCGAATCCACTAAATGTGCAAACGATTACAACCTAATCCGGAAGTAATCACACACCTACCTAATCCCGGTATGAGTGAACCTGTCCAATTTGCGTTCTAAGCAACCTAATCCCGGATGCTACACCACAGACTTACTTTCTCTATGAAGAAATACAACCCTAAGTGAATATATGTGAATATCCAAAATGCAACATAGAGCAAGGGAAACCCTATATGCTTATCTAAGATGATTAATATTCAATTAAGAGCAATCCTAGATATCAAAACTAAATGACATGTCAATTAGTTTAGCTAATCAATATTAAGCACACAACCTAATATGCAAGCACAATATAAAATCTCAAACATACATCATACTCATCTCAATATTGTATCTAAAGCATACAAAATAACAAACAAGTAATTAATTGAGATTGCTAGATAAGAGAACACAAAACATGTAAGATATTAGTGAAAAGCTTACCAAGCAAAGTATGATGAAGATTCCATGCTAGATGACATCTAGATGATCTAAGATGATGCTAGATGATGATTGATGATCATGAAAAAGTGTTTGAGAATCAAGAATGGAGTTCTTGGAATTTTTCTTCTCTTTGAAAAATATCCTAAGTATGAATTCTGAATATGAACTCTCTTTATTGACCTAAAGTCAAAGTGGCATATATATAGGGGGCCAAATCAAAGTGAGGTCGTTTAAGTAAGTTTTAAAGAAACGCGCCAATCGGCGGTTTCAATCGGCGGCCAGGCCGCCGTTAATGACCGCCGAATTAAGCTCGTGAAGAACAGAGCATAAACGGCGGTTCATTCGGCGGTTTCGTGACCGCCGATCCCAACCGCCAAAACAGAACAGAGATATCAAAATCAACCAGGTATGAACGGCGGTTTCGAACGGCGGTTTCATGCCCGCCGTTTCAACCGCCGAATTAGACTGAGAGATAAATCAATCAGGTCTTGAAACGGCGGTTTCGAACGGCGGTTTCGAACGGCGGTCGTGACCGCCGATCTGAACCGCAGAAATGCTTCAGACCAATCTGGACTGAAACGGCGGTTTCATTCGGCGGCCAGGCCGCCGATCATAACCGCCGATCACCTAGATAGGTGAAAACCAAGGAGAAGCCAAGGGCATTCTCCATAGGCGGTCCTCACGCTAAACCAAGCACATTCTCGTGCATGCGCGGACGTTTCCGAAAGTTATCGGGAAACGAATTACACAACAACATGACACAATTACACACAACAAAATATAATAAATAAGTGCAAGTGTGAAATGTGACAAACGAAGAGAATGCACACATATGCAATGAATGTTTAGTGTGTGTGTGCAACTAATCTCTTCAAAGAAAAGTAAGCACATAGAAATTTACCTTCGGTGCTTATCAACACGAGGTCTTCAAAGGGCTTTGAACAATAAGACCGATACTTAGGCTACCCTTACAAAGAACCCCCACATATGGTTTGATCACGAAATAAGCCAATTAAAAACAACGGGAATTCTTACAGTCCTCTTTGCCAACGGATATCCTGGCCACCAAAGGGGCTGCCTTGCTTGCTGAGGTATGTAATCTGACTCTTCTTGCTTGCTTAGACATAAATTTCTCTAAGGTACTAATCCTTTTTCTTTACCTATGTAGGGTTTTAAATTTGCACTAGCTGTGGGGCAGCAAGTCATGGCCCTGAGGGAAGCCAACTTGGCGCTTCAGGCCAAAGTGGAGGAAGCCAAAGGTGATCTAGCTCGGGCTGAGGAAAATGTTATCTCCTTGGTTCAAGCTGTCTCTGAGTCTGAATCCAGAAGGCAGGTCGTTGTGGTGGAGTTGGATAGAATGACGCGTGCCTATGACACCGAGACTATTATCTCAACTCGCCGTAAATTCGTCAAGGTAGAGAAGGCTGTTCTCCTAGATGAAAACCAGTTTCTGCGGGGCACCGTGAAGATCCTTGAATCCCGGGTGGACTCTTCCTTCGTGGATAGATACTTCACTGCCTCATATGAGGTTGCCAAGGCTTTTCCTCCCCCTTTCGACTTGCTAACCCCCCTTGGTTAGGATCGGGACCATATTATAGCTAAGGCTACCATGTTTTTAGATACTGATCCGGATCAAGGGGGCCCTTCGTCGGCTGCTGATATCCAGAGCTCATCTCTCGCCGGCCTACCGTTGGTTCAGAGGATACTAATGAGGTAGAAAGTCAGGATCCTCCCCCTATTCAAGGAGATCCAAGGCAGGACACCGTCTTACATACTGAGGCAGTAGATCCTCCTACTGTGACAGACGCGCTTGGAACTGAAGGGATCCTGGCTACTGTTGGCGCTCAAGGCGTGGAGGGAGTGGATAGAACTGGGTTGGAGGAGCCAGCAGGAGAAAAAGAAGATGAATGATTTTGTCCGTTGTCTTTTTATCTGCATTTTTGTAGCCCAAAAATGGGGATTGGGTGCCCTAATTGATTGAATGAAACTCTCCTCTTTTTTGCAATCACTCTGTTTTGCTTTCTTCATATTCCTATTTGTAGAACTTGTATCCCGGTGCAAGACGATTTTCATATGCTTGAATGTGATCCAAGTAAAGCTTACTTTAACTATTATAACGCTCAGCTTCAATCTTGCATGACTGGCAATAGAAGAGTCCACACTTGTCTTATTTTCTAGAAGCAATTCTTGGACTATAGTCTCCTTAGCATAAGTTAGCAGTGTTTTTTAGCTAAGTAAACCTGTCCTAAGTATGGAACCATCTTGACCAGAAAATTTTGACCCGGATATGAAGCCAAGGCTACCTAGATACCCTGATTTGAGCATTGTTCGTCTAAGTATGGAACCTCGATGGATCTTTCATTAGGGATCTTGATGACGGACCTACCATGATCGCCTATCGGGATGAAGTGTCTGACATCTTGAGATGGTGGCCTGATTCCTTGACGCCTTGTCCTGGTAGGCAATTAAAACCTTTTTAATACTAGGATTTTATATATGATATGGAGAAATGTGGTATCAAGTATCCCGATTAGGTATCTTGATCTTTTGGTGATCTGTTCTGACAGGTGACTAAGGCCACTTTAGCATCAGGTCTTTCATGTGGAGATATGGCGATATAACGCAGTAAGTTCTAAGTATCCTGACAAGATATCTTGATTCTTTGGCGTTCTGTCTTGGTAGGCAATTAAGGCCACATTAGCACCAGGTTTTTCCTGGAGAGGGGGATTCCCCGTCCGAGGCTTCAGGAAGTCCATATAGGTTCTCCTAGTCTTGATAAGGTAGAGTCTAGCGGGAGATTACACCTCTTATGCGTTTATGCACCATGTAAGGTTCCCATTTGTTGATCGGCTCATTTCGTGGACAAACCACATGTTGGGGTTCTTTGTAAGGGTAGCCTAAGTATCAGGTTTATTGTTCGAAGCCCTTTGAAGACCTCGTGTTGATAAGCACCGAAGGTAAATTTCTATGTGCTTACTTGTCTTGAAGAGATAGTTGCACACACTCACAACTCATGCATATGTTTAATCTTTGTATGTTGTGTTTCTTATTGTTGTGCATTAATGCTTGTTTTCATCTCTTCTTGTGAAACAAATTATAGCACGGTGTGTATAAAACTATCTAGAGGGGGGGGGGGGGTGAATAGATTTTAAGCTTTTTACCCAATTTTTCGTATTAGTCCAAATTACGAAATTACCCCTAAATAGATAAAGCAATAAATCAAGTATAAAATGCGGAAATTAAATAACACTTGATTTTTACGTGGAAACCCTCACGGGAAAAACCACGGGCTAGTAAGTAAGCCACACTTGAACCTCGAATCCACTAAATGTGTAAACGATTACAACCTAATCCCGGAAGTAATCACACACCTACCTAATCCCGGTATGAGTGAACCTAGTCCGATTGCTTGCGAATTAAGCAACCTAATCCCGGTCACAACACAAGACTTAACTCTCTAAAAAGAGATTAACACCCTAAGTGAATATATGAATATCCAAATGCAACATAGAGCAAGGGAAACCCTATATGCTTATCTAAGATGATGAATATGCAATTAAAAACAATCCTAGATATTAAAGCTAAATGACATGTCAATTAGCATAGATAATCATAGATTAGAGAAACCTAGATATCTATTATAAAAACAACACTCAATCAAATCAACACAACAATCTCTATCTTGAATATTAGATTATAATCTAAGAACAATCAAGTAATAAAAGAGATGTCATAATAAATTAAACACTAATTATGTATGATAATAGTGAAAAACTTACCAAAGCAAGTGTGATGATCAAAGACTGTAAGGATTCCCGTTGTTTTTAATTGGCTTATTTCGTGATCAAACCATATGTGGGGATTCTTTGTAAGGGTAGTTTAGATGTTGTTGTTATTGCTTAGGCCATTTGAAGACCTCATAATTGACAAGCACCAAAGGTAATACTCTAAGTGCTTACTTGTCTTGAAGAGATAGTTGCACACACTCACAACTCTGCATATGTTTAATCTTTGTATGTTGTGTTTCTTTTTGTTGTGCATCAATGCCTATTTACATCTCTTCTTGCTTGGTATAATGATTGCATCTTGTGTTTATAACATCATAGCATTTAGGCTTTCAGGATGCATCTCAGTTTACCTTTGTTCCCCTTGCATGATTGCTTGTGGGGTTCAAAGTTGTGGGCTGTGCGCTGGTCCACCTGCGCCTGACGTCCAGCGCCGCTCACCGGCGTAAAACACCCAGTGGCGTGCCGCTGGTCGTGCGCTGGTATACATCAGCGCAGCCCACCAGCGCAGATCGTCCAGTTCTCTGTCGCCGGTCGTGCGCTGGTCTTCACCAGCGCAAGGTCACCAGCGCTGATCGCCCAGTGTGGCTCCGCTGGTCTGGCGCCTGTGTGAGCGCATGTCGTCCAGCGCCAATGCAAAAATGTGCGTGTGCGCTGGTCTTGCGCCTGTCATCCAGCGCAAGGCCACCAGCGCACAGAGCAATTTTTGGTGCATTTTTCAAAACGACCACACTTCACTTATGGCCCCTATATATATAACACTTTGACTTTAGGTCAGCCAAGAGAGTTCATATTCATATTCTATACTTAGGATATTTTTCAAGAGAAGAAAAATACACAAAGAACTCAATTTTAATCACTCAAACACTTTTTCATGATCATCAATCATCATCTAGCATCATCTTGGATCATCTAGATGTCATCTTGCATGGAATCTTCATCATACTTTGCTTGGTAAGTTTTTCACTAATATCTTACATGTTTTGTGTTTCTCTTATCTAGCAATCTCAATTAATTACTTGTTAATTATTTTGTATGCTTTGGATACAATATTGAGATGAGTATGATGTATGTTTGAGAAGATGTATGTTTGAGAAGTTGTATTGTGCTAGCATATTAGGTTTTGTGCTTAATATTGATTAGCTAAACTAATTGACATGTCATTTAGTTTTGATATCTAGGATTGTTCTTAATTGCATATTAATCATCTTAGATAAGCATATAGGGTTTCCCTTGCTCTATGTTGCATTTTGGATATTTACATATATTCACTTAGGGTTGTATTCTCTTCATAGAGAAAGTAAGTCTTGTGTGTAGCATCCGGGATTAGGTTGCTTAGAACGCAAGCAAATTGGACTAGGTTCACTCATACCGGGATTAGGTAGGTGTGTGATTACTTCCGGGATTAGGTTGTAATCGTTTGCACATTTAGTGGATTTGAGGTTCGAGTGTGGCTTACTTACATAGCCCGTGGTTTTTCCCGTGAGGGTTTCCACGTAAAAACCAAGTGTTGTTTTAATTTCCGCACCATATTACAATTGCTTGGTTATATTATCTTGAGGGCATTTTCGTAATTTTGACTAACACAAAAAATTGGGTAAAAAGCGTAAAATCTATTCACCCCCCCTCTAGATAGCTTTATACACACCGTGCTATAATTTGTTTCAATAAGCTAAGAGAGGAGTTAGTCTTATCTAGGAGGAATGAAGAAAGTCTAAAGAGGGAGCTTGAAGAAGTTAGAAATTCTATGACTAGGATGGATTCTAGCACCAAGAAGCTTGACCATATGCTTGGTGTTGGAAAAAGTCCATGTGACAAGAGGGGTCTTGGGTATGAAGATGACAAGAAGATCTCAACCTTTAACAAGACCGTGTTTGTCAAGGGTTTGAAGAACGAAGAAACTTCATTTGTGCAAATTCCTAGGAAGAAGTTAGAAGTAGGACAATGTTCAAATGCACAAGTGAAGATGGGGCCAAGAAGGCAAACTCAAGCTCAACCCCCTAGGATCCCTCAAGCCAACATTCCTCCACGATTGGCTCACAAAGGAAAGAGACCTATCATGCAACCTCAAGCCAGGAAGCAAGCTAGACCGGTTCAACAACGAAGAAGGATTGAACCCTTTCATCCACAAAGATAAGGACAAGGTATTATTCCTTATTTTACTCCTATATGTCACTTTTGTGGATTTGATGGTCATATTAGACCACATTGCTTTCTATATATAAAAATGTGCAAAACTAGAAGCATGATAGAGAAGAAAAAGAAAAGAGCCATGATGCATGTTCCTAGGAATGATAATATTATTATGCACTTGTTCACCTAAGTGGTCATTGTGAGATGCAAGCTCAAGATTTTCTTCTCTCAACATCTTGATCTTTCTTGTGCTCTTGATTGCTAAATCATTAAACTCGGCATGGCATTTAGCAAGCACCTTTTTCTCCACAAAACTACTTATGGAGTTAGACGAGGAATCACTTTCTTCTTCACTTGAGTCATTTTCCTCTTGACTCATTTCCTCTCTCTCACTAGCACTTTTGCTTTTATGGGAGGAGGCAAAAGCTAGGAGATTAGCCATGAGCTCTTCATCACTTGAAGACTCATCTCCCTCAATGGAGTCATCACTACTTCCACTCTAAGTGGCGGCCATCACTTTTCCCTTTTTGCTCTCATTATGATTTGCACATTCGGGGGCAAAATGACCTATGCCACCACACTCGAAACATCGGACCCCTTTCCTTTCGGTCCTTTCGGTCCTTTCTTGCCTAGGTTCAAACTTCTTGAAAGTGCCTTTTTTCTTCAAATCTTGACCTTTTGATCCAAGGCCCTTTCTTCTAAACTTCATAACCTTGTTGAACCTTTTTACAAACAAGGCAAGGTCTTCATCCGAGTCAACCTTCTTTGCCTCCTTTTCATCCTTGGAGGTTTTTAAAGCAATTCCTTTTTGCTTTTTAGTGGGTGTGGAGACAGGCCCTTTTCTAGACTCATAAGCTAGAAGTCTCCCAATCACCTCACTCGGCTTCATATCCTTATATCCACTATTTCTTCTAAAGCCGTCACCTTAGATTCAAACCTATCGGGTAGAGATCTCATAATCTTTTGCTTGATTCTCCTATCCGAATATGGATCACCAAGTTGATGGCTTTGGTTGACTATATCCATCAACTTGATCTCGAAGTCGTTGAAGCACTCATTCTCCTCCATCTTAAGCATCTCGAATTGAGTTTGGAGGACTTGAAGCTTAGAGTCCTTCACCACTTCGGTTCCCTCATGTGCAATCTCTAGGATGTCCCAAGCCTCCTTAGCTATCCTAGTATTTTGAATCAATTTATATTGATTTTCATCCATAGCACACAAGATGGCATGCATCGCCTTCCTATTCCACTTTGAAGCCTCAAACTCTTGCGCGTTCCATTACGCCTTAGGCTTCAATACTTCTTCTCCTCCACCATCGGGAGTCATCTTAGGTAGATCATATTCGTCTTCCATCGCCATCCATGCACGGTCATGAATTTGGCATATGTAGGATTCCATCTTCCCTTTCCATTGGGAATAGTTCAATCCGGTAAGAAGTGGAGGCCTTGTGCTTGAGGCACCTTCGTTGCCACCACCATTTCCACCATTTCCACTCGTAGTGTTTATGAATGAATGAAATGAATGCAAATGTATGAATGATCAAAAATCACACAAAATGCAAAACACACCAAAATAAGCAAGGATCACCTATGTATGTCTAGGAACCCGCTCTGATACCAATTGAAACAAATTATAGCACGGTGTGTATAAAACTATCTAGAGGGGGGGGGGGGTGAATAGATTTTAAGCTTTTTACCCAATTTTTCGTATTAGTCCAAATTACGAAATTACCCATAAATAGATAAAGCAATAAATCAAGTATAAAATGCGGAAATTAAATAACACTTGATTTTTACGTGGAAACCCTCACGGGAAAAACCACGGGCTAGTAAGTAAGCCACACTCGAACCTCGAATCCACTAAATGTGTAAACGATTACAACCTAATCCCGGAAGTAATCACACACCTACCTAATCTCGGTATGAGTGAACCTAGTCTGATTGCTTGCGAATTAAGCAACCTAATCCCGGTCACAACACAAGACTTAACTCTCTAAAAAGAGATTAACACCCTAAGTGAATATATGAATATCCAAATGCAACATAGAGCAAGGGAAACCCTATATGCTTATCTAAGATGATGAATATGCAATTAAAAACAATCCTAGATATTAAAGCTAAATGACATGTCAATTAGCATAGATAATCATAGATTAGAGAAACCTAGATATCTATCATAAAAACAACACTCAATCAAATCAACACAACAATCTCTATCTTGAATATTAGATTATAATCTAAGAACAATCAAGTAATAAAAGAGATGCCATAATAAATTAAACACTAATTATGTATGATAATAGTGAAAAACTTACCAAAGCAAGCATCCTAGATATGCTAGAGAATGCTAGATGAACTTTGATGCAAATGGATTTTTGTTTGAGTGTTTAATGAGCAAACTTGACTGCTTTCTCTCTTAAAAATCTCTCTTTTGAAAGTAGGGTTCTTGATAATCAAAGAGTCACATTCAGAACAAGAGAAAGTGATGTATTTATAGGCATGAAAAACAGAGCATGTGAAAAGACAAGTTTGCCCCTGAAACGCAACGATCGGCGGTTTCAATCGGCGGCAAGGCCGCCGTTCATAACCGCCGAAATGGCCCGAGAGAAACAGGGGACCAACGGTGGTTTCATTCGGCGGTTTCATGACCGCCGATCCAACCGCCGAATCAAACCTGAGATTAAAAATCAATCAGGTGTGAAAACCGCGGTTTCATTCGGGACCGCCGTTTCAACCGCCGAATTAGGCCGAGAGATAAAATCAATCAGGTCTTGAATGGCAGTTTCTAACGGCGGTCGAGACCGCCGATCATAACCGCAGAATTGCTCCATACACTACTAGAAGCAAACGGCGGTTTCATTCGGCGGCCAGGCCGCCGATCATAACCGCCGATCACCAACAAAGGTGAAAACCAAGGAGAAGCCAAGGGCATTCTCCGTAGGCGGTCCTCACGCTAAACCAAGCACATTCTAGTGCATGCGCGGACGTTTCCGAAAACTATCGGGAAACGAATTACAAGACAATAAGACACAATTACACATAACAAAATATAACACATAAGTGCAAGTGTGAAATGTGACAAGTAAAGAGAATGCACACATATGCAATGTATGTTAAGTGTGTGTGTGCAACTAATCTCTTTAAAGAAAAGTAAGCACATAGAAATTTACCTTCGGTGCTTATCAAGACGAGGTCTTCAAAGGGGTTGAGCAATAGCATCGATACCTAGGCTACCCTTACAAAGAACCCCCAACATGTGGTTTGTCCACGAAATGAGCCAATCAACAAATGGGAACCTTACATCTTGCATGTTAGTTTGATTGCATCTTGCATATCCAATTGCCTTGTCATGTTTAGACTTAGGATTGTATTTTTGCATTGGGTGCTCCCAAAGGTGCTCTACAGAAGCGCTGTACGAACAGCGCCCATTGAGCGTTGTTCAGACCTGATCGATTTAATTCGGTCGCTGTTGGGGCGCTGTATGAAGCGCTGTACGAAGCGCTCTACGTACAGTGCCACTTTGTTTTCCTGAGAGAACAGAGTTAGGGCGCTGTATAGGCGCTGTACAGAAGCGCTCTTCGTACAGCACCCAAGGCAAATTTCAAGCCAACTTATCAAAATGACCACACTTTCTTTTGGCCTCCTATATATATGCCACTTTGACTTTAGGTCAATTAAGAGAGTTCATATTCAGATTTCATACTAAGGATATTTTTCAAAGAGAAGAAAAATTCTAAGAACTCATTTTTTGTTTACTCAAACACTTTTTTATGATCATCAATCATCATCTAGCATCATCCTTGATCATCTAGATGTCTCTTTGCATGGATTCTTCATCATACTTTGCTTGGTAAGCTTTTCACTAATATCTTACATATTTTGTGTTTTTCTTAACAAGCGATCTCAATTTATTACTTGTATGATTTTCATATATCTTTTGATACAAGATTGAGATTAGTGTGATGTATGTTTGAGAAGTTGTATTGTGATAGCTAATTAGGTTTTATGCTTAATCTTGATTAGCTAAACTATTTGATTGAACATGTCATTTAGTTTTTAATATCTAGGATTGTTCTAATTGCATATTAATCATCTTAGATAAGCACATAGGGTTTCCCTTGCTCTATGTTGCATTTGAATATTCATATATTCACTTAGGGTTTTATTCTATTCATTGAGAAACTAAGTCTTGTGTGTAACTTTCGGGATTAGGTTGCTTAGATCGTAAGCAAATTGGACTAGGTTCACTCATACCGGGATTAGGTAGGTGTGTGATTACTTCCAGGATTAGGTTGTAATCGTTTTACACATTTAGTGGATTCGAGGTTCGAGTGTGGCTTACTTACTAGCCCATGGTTTTTCCCATGAGGGTTTCCACGTAAAAATCAAGTGTTATTTAATTTCCGCATTTTATACTTGATTTATTGCTTTATCTATTTAGGGGTAATTTCGTAATTTTGACTAAACACGAAAAATTGGGTAATAAGCTTAAAATCTATTCACCCCCCTCTAGATAGTTTTATACACACCGTGCTATAATTTGTTTCACACCAGATCCTTCCTTGAGGAGGGTATACCTCGACCATGGCAGCAGGAATGCCATGTGGCCTTTCCTAGTCTTGAGGCGGTTAAAAATGGCGAAAATTTGCTAGGCGAACTTAGGAGAATCACGTAGGAGAATGAAAACTGACTTTATTGAATTTTTCAAAAGTGAATACAAAGCAAAATCGGGGTATATATATCAGCTGTATACCAACCAAGATAACATTCCTCTTCAAACTTTAAGGGTAAAACCTTTTGAGGTGATCAGTATTCCAGGTGTGATCTACCGGGTAGCCATCCATGTTTTCTACCTTGTATGCCCCCCTAAGAATCACTACCTTTATCAGGTATGGACCTTCCCAATTGGGGGCCAGCACCCTGTTAGACCTCTTCCGAGAATTCTGGGTTACCTTTCTGAGAACTAAGTCCTTTTCTTTAAAATTACGAGTCTTCACCTTTTTATTGAAGCATCGGGCTATCTTGCTTTGCTAGGCCGCTACCCGTTCTGCAGCCCTGTCTTGCTTCTCTTTAAGGACTTCTAGATTGGCTCTCAATTTCATTTCATTTTCTTCTAACTCAAAGTGCTGGACCCTGAAAGATGTTAGCCTATGCTCAATAGGTGAGACTGCCTCTGTTCCAAAAGTAAGCGAGTAAGAGGTTTCTCCGGTAGCAGTTCTCTTGGTAGTCCGATATGCCCAGAGAACATTCGGAAGCTCATCAATCCATCCCTCTTTCTTCTGTTGGAGTTTCTTCTTGATGAGCTTCTTGATAGTCTTGTTAGTAGCTTCTACTAGTCCATTAGACTGAGGATGGGCTACTGAGGCCAAACGAAGGTCGATACCCCGCTCTTCATAGAAAAACCTAAAGTTGGCATTGTCAAACTGCTTCCCGAGATCGGTGATTATGGCCATCAGCGTACCAAATCCGCAGACGATGTTTTCCTTGACAAAACTCGTGGTGTTGGCTTCAGTTATCTGGACTAGTGATTTTGCTTCCACCCACTGGGTAAAGTAATCTATGGCTACTAATGGCTACTACAGCGTGCTTGGCTTGGCCAGGCGCGATGGGAAGTGGCCTGATCAAGTCCAATCCCCAGATAGCAAATGGATAAGGTGTACTAATTGAGGCGAGTCTTTCTGGTGGTAGATGGTGTATGTTTGCAGTCTTCTGGCAGGGTTCATAGGATTGTGCAAACTTTTTAGCGTCCTGATGAAGAGTAGGCCATTATTATCCCATCCGGAGAACCTGGTATGCCAAAGTCTCTCCTAAAATATGATTGCCACAGTCCCCTGCATGTACCTAGTCTAGTGCCCATTGAGTGTCATCTGGATGTAGACATCTTAGCAATGGGAGTGACTTTCCTTTGCGATAAAGGTGCCCCTCTACTAGGCAATACCGGGTAGCAATCCTCTTGATCTTGCATGCTTGATCTGGGTCTTCTGGAAAGGTGTCATTTTGGAGGTAATCAGCTATGGGATCCATTCAGCAAGGCAACTTATCGACTGGGTTCACTTCCAGCCCCGTGGCCGTGCTAGGTCAGGGTATTAACTAGAGTGGTACTCCTTTAGGTAATGTTCGCCCTCCTGTCGTAGCTATCTTAGCTAGGACATCTGCTCGGTGATTCTTCTCTCAAGGGATCTGTTCCATCTTCATACCCTTAAACTTCATAGCTGCTTCTTGGACTTTCCTGAGATATGCGATCATGTTGTCACCTCTTGCTTCATATGCCCCGGATACCTGGTTAATAACCAGCTGGGAGTCACTTCTAATTAGGAGGTAATCAGCCCTCAACTCTGTAGTAATCTTCATTTCTGCTAACAGGGCTTCATACTTTGCTTTGTTATTGGTAACTTTAAACTCAAACCAAAAACAATGACTGCATTCAATCCCTTCAGGATCAATAAGGACAATCCTGGCCCCACAGCCGACTTGATTTGAGGCCCCATCTGTATACAGGATCCAAGTCTTGCAATCAATAGACCATCCCGAGGATTCCAGATCTGAGCTCAGAGCTACAAAGGTATCCGAATGAGGAATCATGCTGAATTCTGCTACAAAGTCAACCAAGGCCTGAGCCTTGACTGTCGTCCTTGCCTTGTATTTTATATCATACTGTGTGAGCTCTAAGGCCCACAAAACCCACCTGCCTGACACGTCTGGCCTCTAAAGGAACTGTCTCAAGGGTTGGTCTGTCACCACTGCAACTGTGTGAGCTTGAAAATAAGGCCGAAGCTTTCTAGCCGTGGTTACTAGTGCATAGGCGAGCTTCTCCAGAATGGTATAATTCTTCTCAGACTTCGTCAGAGTGCGACTTACATAATAGATTGGTCTTTGGGCTCCATCACTACATTCCTTCACTAGGGCTCCGCTTGTCGCAGTTTCTGACACTGCCAAGTAAAGTTGTAGTTCTTCTCCTAGAAGAGGTTTTACCATTAAAGGTAGACTGGCTAGGTACTCATTCAGTACTTGAAACGCCTGCTCACTCTCCTGATCCCACTTCATCTTCTTCCCTTGTTTGATAATTTTAAAAAAAGGTAAGCACTTATCTGTAGATCGAGATATGAAACGGTTCAATGCTGCTATCCGGCCAATCAACCCTTGTGCTTGTTGAAGTGTGGTAGGGGATTCCAGATCCAAAATGGCTTTAATCTTTTCAGGATTGGCCTCGATTTCTCTCTCATGCACCATGAAACCAAGGAACTTTCCTGCTGCTACCCCGAAGGCGCACTTAGTCGGGTTTAGTCTCATCTGATTCTCTTTGATCACCTGGAAAGTCTGGTGTAAGTCTTCATGGTGTTGGTTGGCCATTTAAGACTTGGTGATCATGTCGTCTATGTATACTTCCATAGACCTTTCTATCTGCTGCTTTAATAACTTGTTCACCAAACGCTGGTAAGTAACTCCAGCATTTTTGAGGCCAAACGGCATAACCTTGTACTAGTAAAGGCCTTGTCCAGTGATGAAGCTGGTCTTATCTTGATCAGCGGGGTGTATCATGATCTGGTTATACCCCGAAAAAGCATCTATAAAGCTTAAAAGCTTGTTACCTATAGTAAAATCAATGAGCTGGTCGATTTTAGGAAGAGGGAAGCTATCCTTCGGGCAAGCCTGGTTGAAGTCGATATAGTCCACACACATACGCCACTTCCCATTGGCTTTGGTTACCATGACTACATTGGCAATCCATTCGGGGTAGCGGGATTCCCTGATGAATCTTGCTTTCAAGAGTGTATCCACCTCTTCTTGTACTGCGGCATTCCGTTTGGCGTTGAAATGTCTCTGTTTCTATTTAACGAGCTTGACAGTGGCATTTACAGCTAGCCGATGAGCTACCAGGTTAAGAGGGATACCCGGCATTTCATCATAACTCCAGGCAAAAATGTCATTATACTCTTCAAGAAGCTTTACTAGACTTCCTCTGACCTCGTGATCTAGTGCACCTTCTATCCTTACTACTTTAGTTGGACCTCATTTTCTGATCTAGATTTCTTCTAACTTTTTCGCGGGGTGCCTACCAATCCATCCTCGCTCTTCCCCTTCTGCTTCCTCTATGATCATATCTGCCTCATCTCTTTCTTCTAGGACATAGTGATCTAGTTCTAGAATCATGTGGCCCGGTTCACTAGTAACATGGGCGTACTGCTTGGCTAATGCGGCTGGGTTGGTGGACACTGCATAACAGGTGCGGGCTGCCTGCAGATCCCCCATGAATTCTCCTACCTTGGTTTCAATTGGGAACTTTAGTACGTTATGATAAATGGATAGGACTCCCCTTATCCTTGATAGGAAAGGTCTTCCCAAGATTGCATTGTAGGCGAACGGGGTATCAACCACTATGAACTCCATCATGATATTCTGCTGAAGGGGGGCTTCTCCAATTATCACCGGTAAAATGTGAGTTCCCACTGGCATCATGGAATCTCCTGTAAAACCGTACAAAGGTGTGGTGCAGCTGTTGTAGCAAGGGTTCTTCAGGTTGAGTTTCTCCAACGTTCCTTTGAACAAGATATCCACACTACTCCTGGTATCAATCAGGATGTAGTGAACCCAGCAATTGGCAATCTGTACTGTGATCACCATTGGATCATTATAAGGTTGTACTGTGTTATAGGCATCATCCTCGGTGAAAATGATCTGAGCAAAAGAAGGATATTCTCGTGATCCTCTAGAGACCCGGAATACATCCTGACCAGTGGTGAGCCTTGGGATCTTCCTAGCATGGTTCTTCCTTGAATTGTTGGAGGTCCCTGCTAGTGTTGGACCTCCACTGATAGTGTGAATGACCAGAATTTGCTGCATTAAATCCTTTCTTTCGTCCTTCCTCCTTCCTCCTCTCTTTTGCATCTCGCATTTCCCCTTATACCTCTTTCCCTATCTTGATGTTATCTCGTACTTGTTGCAAAAATTCAACTAGGAGTCCTCCTCTTATCAATCCCTCGATCTGGTTGCAGAGACTATAGCATTCGGATGTGTTGTGTCCGACATCCTTATGAAAATTACAATATTTATAACAATTTATTTGATCAGCTAGGACCTTCATTGGACCAGGCTTCCTGAGCAAGCCCTTATCGTGAATAGCTAGGTATATGGTCTCTCGGGAGGCATTTAGAGGAGTGTAGTGGTTGTACCAGTCTTCCTCACTTGATACCCGGGCTACTTCTCTTAGGGGAGGTGATGCTCAGGGAGGAGTTCTTCTAGCCGGGTATCTTTCCCGATGTTGGGGAGGAGGCGGCATGTACGTCAATCAGTTTGGAGGATGGTTTTAGAACTTTTTTACAAGCGCTGACTTCAAAGACTCCTTCTTAGGCCGCTTAGCTGTTCGGGCTTCATCATGTTCAACCTTGATCCGGAGTTGCTCGTCAATGTCCACCTGCTCTAGCGCCCTGTCATAGGCTTTCTGGTAGGTCTCAGGTGGATGTTTGGCAAATATGACCGGAACCATCTGCTAACCCACAGGTTCCTTCTGAAATTGGCCAGGGTCTTCTTCTTGGTAAACACTCTCATCTGGATCACTTCCTTGTGGAACTTCTCTACGTAGGATCTCAATGTTTCACCTCGCTCCTGGATTACATATTGCAGTAGGACGGGGTCCTTGGGGCAAGGCTTGATCCCCTGAAATTGAGCACAAAAATCTGTAGTAAGTTTTGTAAATGAGTCCACACTACCTGGAGGTAACTTTCTGAACCAAGTCTTCGCGAAGTCGGTCAGAGTGGAAACGAACATTCTGCACATAGCTGACCGGGTGGCATTCTAGATTTCCATCTGGTGGACAAAGCTCTCCATATGACTCACGGGATCCTCTGATCCGGAATACTTCTCAGTGGGCATCTTGAATTTGAGGGGTAACTCTGCTTCTCTAATCCTTCTAGAAAACGGTGTATTCATCTCCCTTACAGGGTTTTTTCGGGTACCCCAGTGTTTCCCCTTCCTTAGCTCCTCGAGTTCCTTTGCCATCTTGGCCATCTAATCCTCAAGGTATTTGGGTCCGTTGCGCCTGGATCGAGCTACTGAACCTTCATTATCTAAAGTTTCTGACTCCATAGTTGGTTCATTGTGCTCCTCATTTTGTGGCCGGGTGCCCCGCTGGTTCTTCTTAGGTCCAGTATTGCACCTACATCGGGCTAAGGATTCTTCCTTTCTGCTTCCGGCTTAGTTTTTGGCTGGATCTTCCTAGGCAGGATGTCGAACTCTGATTTCACCAGTCGAGGTCTAAGATCTCCAGGATAATCTGGCATTGGTAGAGGCGGCCCGAGTCTGTCAAAGACCGGTACTCGAGTACTTGGTCCAACTCCTACTGCAAGTCTGGGTGCTTCAAAAGGTATTCCTTGGGCAATCATCTGGAGACGGATGCTTTCCACATAAGCGGCAGCATATTGTTCCATGGCTTCCCAGTTTACCTCTGGGACCACGGGGTCCTACGGCGCGGAGCCGACGTTAGGTGGTGGAATCGGTGCTGGGATCTGGCTTCTTGTTCCCTTCCTCTTCCCCTGATTTCTTTGGGTGGAAGCGAGGGAATGGGGCCCTGAGTTGGCGGGCTGCCCTTGGGAGGATCAGAGCCTCATCTTCTACTTCTTCTGGGTAAAGCTTGGTAGCATATTAAGGGTGGGGAGTTTCTCCCCACAGACGGTGCCAAAAGTGTTAACCGAAAATTGTCACTGGGGTGATTTTTCCAATTAACAATTCAAGGGGGACCAGGATAGTGGTAGATCTTGGTCGGAGGGGTATTAGGTAGTTCGATACCCTTAGCTTCCTAGAAATTCAATAAGAATGATGTATCGATAGTAGTAAAAAAATTTCATGTAAACAATAGGTTGGATATAAAACTCATTTTTATTAATAACAAGTACATAATGGGGTTACAATGAAGATCTATCCTAACTGCGGTTATGAAAAATAAGCTCAATGGGCGATGGAGATGGAAGCTCTCGTCTGAGTCGATAAGTGGAAAAGTGTCTAGTAAGGTTTTTTTCCTCTCCCCTCTTATGCGATCATAAGATGAGTATATATAGGTCCGTTTCTTGCCATGAACTCCTAGAACTTCATTCTAGGGTTTTAGCAATTCACGGATCCTTCCTTGGCGATCAACAAATTTGTTGGGGAATTGATCCCTAAAATCACGTGATTCCTTTTTCATTGGATTGAGTGGGAGTTGACTCCCATTTAGAATAGGATTCTGTATGGTGGGAATGCATGCAATATTTTGTCTCAAACGATGACGTTTAATGCTTGTCTTTCTACTCGGCTTGCTGCTCGGGGTACCTGCTTCTTTCTTTAGGTGAGATCGGAATACTAGGATTCTTGTATTTACTACGCGATTTATTCACCTGGTGCCTACCACTAGCTTTTAGTGGATCAGGATACTCAAGTACCTCCATCTTCATGTTTTTTCTTGAGTTATGCTCGACCGTATCGGGGTACCGGGGTATCGGGATACCGGGTACTCGAAGTCAGACAGGTATTTAGAATCTTGTGACAGTGGAATCCCTGGAGCTTTGTCTTCGGGGTTTCCTGGTACTTTCAGGGTCTTGGAGGTTTTAGACTTGATCGGGGTTGGTATAAGTCCCTACCCTTGTCTTTTGTAGGAAGGCGGGGTGCCTGGATATCTTTTCCCTGTTAGCTTTTTTATCCCGATTTAATTTTTGAGGCCGGTGGAAAATTCTTCTTTGATCCCTCCCATTTCTGGCGGTTAACAGTTTGTAATCCGAAAAATGGATTCAAATTCGAAATTCAGAGTTCGGAGGCTGGAGAACGGTCGAAGAACGCTAGAGGTGTGCGAAGGGAGGAGAGGAGTGGCAAAGGGGTGATCGGTTCATTTCTATACATGTTTTAGGCCCCGAATTCCTATTATTTATGCTTTGTTCTCAAGTAAATTAGGTTGTTTAATGTGTTTGTTGAGCATGTGTAGGTCCATTCCATTCTAGTGGTGTTAAATCTTATTTTGGAAGAAAAAGAATCAAAAGATGGAGAAAAGGAGCAAATTGGAAAAAACAATGAAAAGATGATTTTCGGCCAGTGCAGAACCTCTATGTTGCGGGGCCCATATCTCTCAGCTCCAATTGAATTGTGTGTCCTACCACCCATGGATTGAAAGCCCCGGAAGTCTAGTTTCCAGAGCACTTTTCGGATTGCAATTCTGATATTCCTAGAAGAAGTTATGACCGATTTCGTAACCGAAGGTCAGAGCTGAAATGTTTACCGCTGCCCAGACCGCCCCTCGTGCAACCTGCCTAGGGAGCGGCCTAGGCAGTGACCCAAAGCAGAAGAATTTCCGCTTGACGTGCAGCTGCCGAGGCAACATGCCTCCAGAGCGACCCAAGGAGCGGAATTAAGTATTTTTGGCGGATTTCAACTCCGAATTGGTCCAGAACTGTTCCAAAACTTCCCAAATCAAATCCTAATAACTTTAGAAGATCAAGACATGTTTGGGAAACTTCCTAAACTCAAATTAGGAGTCAATCATCAAGATAGGAAATCCAAGTTAGGAAAGGATTCTCATTCCTTGTTTCATTCTACTTTCCCACTTGGTGTATTTCCTAAACCTAAGAAGAATTGGGGGTTCACAAGGAAAAGTCACCTATAAATACTTTATATTCTTTTCAATTGAAGAAGACAGCCAAGGGAGGTTCCAAGCCACAGAAGGGGGCCGTCCCCCATCACTCCGACCACCACACACATGGGTTTTCTCTACATCTCTTCTATGTTTTTATCTTCTCCATTGATGTGTAACTAAACCTCTAACTAGGGGATTGATGTAACCGATTTTGGATAACTCTATGTGAACAATTAGTCTACCTTTTGTTAATCAATTAGGTTTCGTTTTGTTTATTGAATTAATTGCTCTATTCTACTTTCTCTGATTATGTTGTGACCGCAAGTGATTTGAGTTTTGTAGCTTAGTTTATCTATGAGATTAGGGTTTAGATGTGGATGACCGTTCCATTTAAATCTAAATCAAAAGCTTAATAAACAAGAAAATTGATGTGTGCATGACCGTGCTATGTTAATTTGGCTTAGAGTTTTGTGTAAAATATGGGTTTTGACAATTGCTCATTATATGACCGTGTGTGAGTAATAGAAAGAACCATAGATCATTATTCCGTATTCGTTGCATGACCGTGTGCGAGTATTGGAAAGGATCTTTGAACCTAATTGAATTATCTTGAAAACAATCCCATAAACTAGATTGAAGTGTTTAACGAGACTAAGTGTGAGCATTGAGTGTCTAAGAAAGGTGCATCAATTCCCTAGTATTTCTCTCCATATATTCATCCCTTGTGTGATCTTTGATTTAATTTGATTTTAGTCTTTAGTTCAAGTGGTCATAATTTAGGTTAATTTTAGATTTCAACAAAATTCCAAAGAATAGCATTATGCAATTTAGTTTTTCGCATTTAGAGTAATCCTTGCTAGATTAATTGGCTTTGACCGATAGAATCGCTGATCCCAGTGAACGAACTTTCTTAGTAAATTGAACACAGATTTTACTGCATCAATTTTGGCGCCGCTGCCGGGGATTGGTATAGATTCTATTAGTTGAATCTAGTTAGTTTAGTTCGGTAATGTGTGTCATTAGTTATTAGTTTTTTTTAGATTTTGTTTTCTTTTTATTTTTCTTTTCTTTCTTTTCAGGTACAATGTATTTCTTTGAGCAACACAGATATGAGGAGGAGGAAGAAGAAGATATTAAAGAACTCTTTTTGCAATCGGATATTCTACAGTGTCGCATTAAGATATTGTCTTCAATAGTTTTAGAAAAAAAAAGAGACAGATTCGTGGTTTGCGGGTTCTGTGGTGAGTTGGGTCATGAGATAGATAGTTGTACAGCTGAAGCAAATTATTCAAAATATCTACAAGAGCACCATGGGATGGATTCGTACAGTGCAGCAAATATCTCATGGAGAAGAAAAGAAGTCAATAACTTTAAGCAGCTGAGCTCGTCCTTCCAACCACTTGAAGAGGCTTTGAACAATTTTACTCAGACCATCCATCAAACCACTCAAGAGTTGCAACAAAGTAATAAGGAGTTGTCTAATGAACTTTCTAATGATTTGTCTAGTGTTGCAGGTGAAGAAGAAGAAAAGGAGGAGACGGAAGAGAAAGCAAAGGAAGTGGAAGATGTACCTTTCGAGGAACCGCTCCTATACAAGGAACTCAAGCCTTATGTCCCTCCCATTACTTTTCCGAGCCGCCTACACAAAAGCAAGTGGAATAAGTGGTTTTCTGAATTTATTTCACCACACTTTATAGTGAACATTTACTTGCCTTTGCGTATTGTGTGTAGGAACATGCCGGTGCATGAATTTTTTTTCCAATACCTAATCACATATAGGCGCAAATTCGAGACATTGGAGTTTGGTTGATTAGTCCTTGCGCCCGTCTTGCTGAGACGTTAAATTAAGCGCTTGGTGGGAGGCAACCCACCTAGGTAATTTCTTTTTAGTTTTTAGTTTTTAGTTTTCTAGTTTTTTTTGTTTTGTGTGTTGAGTTCATACATGCCTTGCTTTTTCTTTATTCGTTGTCCATGCTTTTAATGTCATACAAACATTGAGGACAATGTTTAGATTAGGTTTGGGGGTGTGAATTCGTGTTGTTTGATTTTTTTTCGATTCATTGATAAATCTGCGAAAAAGTGTCCTGTTTTGAAAATTTTGAGGCAAACGTTTTGTTAAAACTGTATTGATTGGTGAGGAAATAAATTTTTCTGTCCACGTTGGGTTCTTCGTTTTTTCGATACGAATCCAATAGTATAAAGAATGAAAAATTCTGGGCAGTGGTTAAAAAGTTAAGAATGTTTCTTCGACCAAAGGTCATGGGCAATGCCCTGTTGTTGCGAAACAGTGCGTGCACTGTCTTCGTCGTCCGTTCTCTCACTTTTCTAATGCGAATTTTGAAATATGTTCTACATGAAAAGTGTGTGTTCGCATGTCTATTATCTTGTTCTAAAATTTGGTTAACTTTTGTTGAGTCATGTGAGAGATATACATTAAAGAACAGACATGGGTCGATTTCAGAAGTCATCAGTTTTTGAATTTTTGTCCTCCATGTTGAGATGCTTCTTTTGTGTGCTTTAAGAGCCGTAATAGATGCTTTATTCACTGGGTTTAAACTAACTTCTTGCCACTTAGAGTATTGCATTGCATTTTTCAAAATTTATGACATGCTCTTGATGTGATAGTGGATAGGATGCATAGTTGGATTGCCATGATTAATAGTGGAGACTACCCTTGTGAGTTCACTAAGCCAAAAAGCGTACATAAATGACATATATGAGGGATTATTTTGTTTCTAATCTTTAAACACTCAGTAGGTTCTTAGCATTAGATTCGATCTCTATAGGTTGTACATTGAGCATTAAAGAACAATTCTCATAAAAAAGATATCACATGTGGACTTGCTCTTGATTTGGTTGAACCTTTAGAAGTAATATAGGCAATGTGTGCTTGAATTCACTGAAAAGGCCTTAAATATTTCCTACCTTATGTGTGTGCTCCATAGCCCTGTTTGAAGCCAAACACAATAAGCCTTTTTCTTTCATCACCCACATTAACTTAACCCCAATAAGCCTTAATTTAGCCATACCATATAGCTTGGGATCATATAGAGGAAGTGATGAAGATGATTGAAGGGAGTTCGAAATGTGCGACTCGTGATGTACATGTACCAAAGAAAAAGTAAGAGAACAAACACCAAAGTGGTGTCAAGAAGAAATAGATGGAAAAGTTGTTATATTGAAAAGGAAAAAGAAAAAGAAAAAGGAAAAAGGAAAAAGAAAAAGAAAAAAAGAAAGAGATAAATGAATGAGATGATGAATCAAATAAAAAAGAAAAGGAAAAGAGCGTTACAATGAAGTGATGAGAAATTAAAATCAAAATCAACTCAAGAAGGAGGATGAACGAAAATTGTTCAAGAAGCCTAGATGCAAGTGGAATGAAGAATTCGAAGAAATTCGGCCGAGTATGAAGATTGCCGAATAATTTCTCGATATGATTCTAGATTTGTTTGCTATCCTTTTCCCGTTCTTTCTTAGCCTACACCCAATGGCCCCATTACAACCAAAGAAAAGACCTAATTGATCTTTTGGGGATGCTAGCTCGAGAGTAAGGTAAACATGTGCTCTATCTTGTTCTTAATGTTTGATTCTTTTCATGAGATCTTTTGCATACAAATCAAGCGTTCTTTCAATGACATTCATATGCGATTATAATTTGAAATTTCTTGTGCATAACTTGTTTCGCATATGCTTGATGAGTGTATTTGCCTAGGTTCTATGTGAAATATGAGCGATATCTTGTGAGAATTAGAGTTGAGACGAATTATATCTATGACGTTTGGCGAATGTGTTTTGGAAGCTAGAATGTCTTGAGCTTGGGCTTTTCATTAAAATTGAGCAATGCTTTCAAATTTGTGACTTAACTTTAGTCTTTACCTATTGGCTCTAGCATGCATTGGCTTGAAAGGTACATGTGAGTTTGCATCTTGATTATTTAGTTTTTCACAGAAATATGTTTGTGGGTAGCATAGCTGTAAACCCTCAGGAGACAACACTCCTCCTACTAGGGACACCTAGAGGTTTAAAGGCTTGTAGCATACGTTCAATGCTATCATGTTCCCTACGAAAGTGGCCTAGCTTAGATTTAAATTTGTTTTTAGATTTTTAGTTTTAGTTTTTAGTTTTGTTTTGCTCGAGGACTAGCAAAAAATAAGTTTGGGGGTATTTGATCGGTTCATTTCTATACATGTTTTAGGCCCCGAATTCCTATTATTTATGCTTTGTTCTCAAGTAAATTAGGTTGTTTAATGTGTTTGTTGAGCATGTGTAGGTCCATTCCATTCTAGTGGTGTTAAATCTTATTTTGGAAGAAAAAGAATCAAAAGATGGAGAAAAGGAGCAAATTGGAAGAAACAATGAAAAGATGATTTTCGGCCAGTGCAGAACCTCTATGTTGCGGGGCCCATATCTCTCAGCTCCGATTGAATTGTGTGTCCTACCACCCATGGATTGAAAGCCCCGGAAGTCTAGTTTTCAACGCACTTTTCGGATCGCAATTCCGATATTCCTAGAAGAGGTTATGACCGATTTCGTAACCGAAGGTCAGAGCTGAAATGTTTACCGCTGCCCAGACCGCCCCTCGTGCAACCTGCCTAGGGAGCGGCCTAGGCAGCGACCCAAAGCAGAAGAATTTCCGCTTGACGTGCAGCTGCCGAGGCAACATGCCTTCGGAGCGACCCAAGGAGCGGAATTAAGTATTTTTGGCGGATTTCAACTCCGAATTGGTCCAGAACTGTTCCAAAACTTCCCAAATCAAATCCTAATAACTTTAGAAGATCAAGACATGTTTGGAAAACTTCCTAAACTCAAATTAGGAGTCAATCATCAAGATAGGAAATCCAAGTTAGGAAAGGATTCTCATTCCTTGTTTCATTCTACTTTCCCACTTGGTGTATTTCCTAAACCTAAGAAGAATTGGGGGTTCACAAGGAAAAGTCACCTATAAATACTTTATATTCTTTTCAATTGAAGAAGACAGCCAAGGGAGGTTCCAAGCCACAGAAGGGGGCCGTCCCCCATCACTCCGACCACCACACACATGGGTTTTCTCTACATCTCTTCTATGTTTTTATCTTCTCCATTGATGTGTAACTAAACCTCTAACTAGGGGATTGATGTAACCGATTTTGGATAACTCTATGTGAACAATTAGTCTACCTTTTGTTAATCAATTAGGTTTCATTTTGTTTATTGAATTAATTGCTCTATTCTACTTTCTCTGATTATGTTGTGACCGCAAGTGATTTGAGTTTTGTAGCTTAGTTTATCTATGAGATTAGGGTTTAGATGTGGATGACCGTTCCATTTAAATCTGAATCAAAAGCTTAATAAACAAGAAAATTGATGTGTGCATGACCGTGCTATGTTAATTTGGCTTAGAGTTTTGTGTAAAATATGGGTTTTGACAGTTGCTCATTACATGACCGTGTGTGAGTAATAGGAAGAACCATAGATCATTATTCTGTATTCGTTGCATGACCGTGTGCGAGTATTGGAAAGGATCTTTGAACCTAATTGAATTATCTTGAAAACAAGCCCGTAAACTAGATTGAAGTGTTTAACGAGACTAAGTGTGAGCATTGAGTGTCTAAGAAAGGTGCATCGATTCCCTAGTATTTCTCTCCATATATTCATCCCTTGTGTGATCTTTGATTTAATTTGATTTTAGTCTTTAGTTCAAGTGGTCATAATTTAGGTTAATTTTAGATTTCAACAAAATTCCAAAGAATAGCATTATGCAATTTAGTTTTTCGCATTTAGAGTAATCCTTGCTAGATTAATTGGCTTTGACCGATAGAATCGCCGATCCCAGTGAACGAACTTTCTTAGTAAATTGAACACAGATTTTACTGCATCAAGGGGCCATAGGGGCTCCTTCCAGTGGAGGCACGTGGCCACCACATACAGAGTTCCCTATGGTGGCCACGTGCCTCCATAGGGTCCCCACGTGGCGTGCCACTCTTGCTTGCTCGTGGTCCCACTCCTCTCCACCTCATATCCCTCCCAATCTCTTTTAAATACTATCTCCCTCTCATTCTTTTTAAAAACAAGAAGACTTGTGTAGAATTTTCTCTCAACTTAAAATCACCATATCTCACTCATTTCAACTCGAACTTGATTGATACAAATTGGAGAAATTTTGTTTTGAAGTCCTTTATCATCTCTAAGAAACCTTGAAGTCCTTTGTTCAAGTTTTCTAGTGGTTCTCACCAATTTCATGACTGCACTCGAGTTAGACAAGGTGTTTGATTATCCTTTATGTTTTGCACTTTCAAATGTTCAATAACCTTGGGTTTTCTTCCTATTTTTATGTATGTTACTTGGTCAAATTTTCATGATAGATAGAACTTCAATTATAAGCTAGATTTGTCTAATTAGAGACTTGAATGTGGTCTAGGTTTTCACAAATCTAAGATTTCACATGTTTGTGTGTTGTATTGTGACTAGCTTACAACCTAGGGTTATTTGTGCTTTGATTGACTTTATTTTGATGATTGATAGCATTATCATGTGCTAGGACTCATTAGTTGAATATATCTAGGATTAGCACATTTGAATTTATATTTAGAGCCGATTAGGATTTATTTGATTATTTTGTAGATATGTGCTCTAAATGATTGCTAAAGTTTTGATTAATCATATCTTTTGAATATAGCATTTTTGTTTTAATACTAAAGTCTTGAATATGTGCTTAATGTATATGCTTTGTTTCAAGCTTTAGTTGCATGGATAAAACTAGGAGTTAAGCATGTTTTGGTGATTCACATGTTCTAGGGTTTTGTTTATGTATAGTAACTAGACAATTTTGATGTGTGAACTTTCATGATTATGTCTAGTTCCCATAGGATGTGTTGATCTCATATTCTATGTTGAGTGCTTGTTTACATTTTGCATTCATTGATCACAATTAGGAAGTACTTGCAAAAGGCATGTGAAACAA
The DNA here is from genome assembly GCA_008009225.1 of Acer yangbiense. NCBI lineage: Eukaryota > Viridiplantae > Streptophyta > Magnoliopsida > Sapindales > Sapindaceae > Acer > Acer yangbiense. The sequence continues at coordinate 69,887 of VAHF01000208.1, read as the reverse complement.
ATATGACGATGTGTCTAAATATATCTAGAGGGGGGGGGGGGGGTGTGAATAGATTTTAATCAAGTTAATTACTGATTTTTCTTGATTAGTCAATATTCAATAAAAACCCCAATCTAGTCACAAATCAATCAACCTAATTCTAAGTGCGGAAAACAATAAATTACGTGAGAAACCCTCTGTAAGGATTCCCATTAATTGATTGGCTTATTTCGTGGTCAAACCACATGTTGGGGTTTGGTTGTAAGGGTAGTCTAGGTGATTAAGGTTTAAGATCTAAGACCCTTTCCAAGACCTCAAGAGGACAAGCACCAAAGGTATATTTGTAGTGCTTACTTTGCCTTGAAGAGATATAGTTGCACACACACAAACATGCATAACTCTTATTCTTGAATGTTGTGTTTATATTTTGTGTGCATTGTGCTTTATTGTTTATTCAATATCTCTTCTTGCTTTAAATTGATTGCATCTTGTTCTATGAAATGCCATGACATGATAGGCATTAGGATGCATTCAATACCCACACTTGCACTTCATGTATGTTAGCTTTTAGTGTGGAGTAATTCGTTTCCCGAAGGATGTTCGGAAACGTCCGCGCGTGCACGTTGGTGTGCTCGGTTTTGCACGAAGATCACCCACGGAGAATGCCCTTGGCTTCTCCTTGGTTTTCACCATTGTTGGTGATCGGCGGTTACGATCGGCGGCCTGGCCGCCGAATGAAACCGTAGTTTGCTTCCAGGAGCAAGTCTGCGGTTATGATCAGCGGTCACGACCGCCATTCGAAACCGCCTTTCATACCTGATCTATTTCGATCTCTCGGGCTTAATTCAGCGGTTGGTATCGGCGGTCACGAAATCGCCGAATGAAACCGCCGTTGTTCCCCTGTTCGTCTCAGGTTCAATTCGGCGGTCTCTATTGGCGGCCTGGCCGCCGATTGAAACCGTCGATCGGTGCGTTTCAAGGGCAAAATTATCTTTTCACTTGCCCTGTTCTTGATGTCTATAAATATCACACTTTCTCATTATCTGAATTAGTTCTTTGACTCATTAGAACCCTAAACTTAAAAGAGAGATATTTGAGAGAAATTCAAATCAAGAACTCACCTTTAACCACTCAAATCAAACCCTTTTTGCATCAAATTTCATATTGCATCTCCTTTATCTATATAAAGTGCATCCATGTATGGGTTTGCATCATCACAACTTGCTTGGTAAGATTTTGATTAACTTCATCTTATTTTAATATTTTTATTACCAAGCCATCTCTTTTAAATTACTTGTATGTTTTAGATCATATGCTAAATACAAGAAAAGAGAATTAATTGTGATGAATTGATTGAGTGTTGTTTTGTGATAGCTTTGTATCTAGGATTGGTTATCCTTTACTTAGCTAAAGTTATATGCCATGACATATAGCTATATGTGATATCTAGGATTGATTATATTGTCATCTTATAATCCTAGGTAAGCATTTATAGTACCCTAGCTCTTATTGCAATATTTGGATATCATTGCATATTCACATAGGGTTGTGCATCTCTTTTGAGAGATTTAAGTCTTGTGTGATTGACCAGGATTAGGTCGGACACCGGGAATAGGTGGTCACATAAGCAATTGGACTAGAGCCACTTTTAAAGGCCCGCGTGGTAGAAGTGGGGGGTTATTAACCGGAGTGTTAGACGAGGTCTACATAGGTTGTAAACTCCATTTCAATTAGTGGATTTCGAGGTCCGAGTGTGGCGCACTAAACAGCCCATGGTTTTTCCCAGTGGTTGGGTTTCCACGTAAACATCAAGTGTTATTTAATTTCCGCATCTTATTACACTTGTATGTATTTTTGACTTGCTAGGGGTATTTTTGTAAAATTGACATGCATACGAAAATTGGGTAATAATTAGATAAAATCTATTCACCCCCCCTCTAGCTTTATAAAGAAAACACACAGTATTCTTTTCAATTGGTATCAGAGCGGGTTCCTAGATATACTTAGGTGATCCTTTGCTCATTGTTGGTGTGTTTTGCATTTTGTATGTATTTGATTGATTTCATACATTTTGCATTCTTCTCATTTGCATTCATTCAACGCAAACACTATGAGTGATTTTGTGAGAGAAGAAATTGACTCCGTTGAGGAGATGTCTCTCTTGCTTGAGAGATTTAGGAGATGTGTGAAATTAACCACCTCACCTCCTAAGAAGAAGTTGACCACCTCACCTCCTAAGAAGAAGTTGACCACCTCACCTCCTAAGAAGAAGAAGACAATTGCTTTGGAGACTTCGAAGCATGACAAGAAGGAGGTTATCTCAATTGAAGATATGGGACTCAATGACAAGCCAAACCAAGGAGTGTTTTCAAGAGAGGGGACTCATTGCTACGAATGTGGAGGATTTTGGCATATCTCCCTGGAGTGTGGAAACTTGAAGGATAGAAGAAAAGGAAAGGCGTTGGCCACCTTATGGGATAAATATGAAGATGACGAAAATCCTTCAAGTGATGAAGAACTTGCCATCATCTACACGGAATTTGGAGCCAAGAGTGTAGAAGTTTAAGAAGATGGCAAAGTTGCTTTTGCTTGTGATCCCCAAGAAGATCTAGATATAGAAGTAGTTGGTGTAGCTACTCATAGGGATTTGGCTCTTTCCTCATCAAGAGACAAATTTGATGATCTTGATGAAGGAGATGACTCCATTGGTGAAATGGAGATTATAGGAGATGACACTAGTGTTGAATATTTGTCATCTAACTCCACAAATGGATATGTGGAGGGTAGGGATCTTAATGACTACAAAGTCAAAGTTGAGAGCTTGATGATGAGGAACAAGGAAGAAATTAGAATATTAAAAGAAGTTAATCTAGAGCTTTCAACACTAGTAGACCACTTGTGTGAAGAAGTGGTAAGATCCATGGTGGATGAAGATAAGCTAAAAGACGACTTAGCCTTATCTAAGAGGAGAGAAGAAGAGCTAAAAAGAGAGCTGGAAGAAGTTAAGGTCTTAATGGCTAAGATGACTTCAAGCACCATGAAGCTTGACCACATGTTGGGAGTTGGAAGAAAGCCAAGTGACAAGAGAGGTCTTGGCTACATTGATGACAAGGATTCCTCATCCATAAGCAAGACATCCTCTGTCATGGACATGAACTTAAATATGTCCCCTCCTCCTCAACACCCTAGGAAGAAGTTTGACCTAGGAGAGTGTTCAAGTAGTGCCCAAGTATTTGAGGCACCAAAAGGTCAAGCTCAAGCTCAAGCTCACACCCAAAGGGCTCCTCACATCAACTTCCCTCAAACTCAAAAACAAAATGGGAAGAGTTCAATCATGCAAGCTCAGACGAGCAAGCAACCTCGTCTTGGTTATCAACAAAGGAGGAGAGATCCTATCCAACAACCAAGACAACCATAACGACAAGGGAAAGCACCTATCCATGCTAAAGGGAATGGTATGATTCCTAACTTTATCCCCACTTGTCATTTTTGTGGTATTGATGGTCATATTAGACCAAGTTGCTTGCATTACATTGAAATGTGTAGAGCTAAAAGCATGATTGACAAGAAAAAGGCTAGAGCTAAGATGCATGTTAATAAAAAGGAAGAAAATCATTTGCATGATCCTTTTTCATCTTGTACTCTAGAACCTTTGTCCACTAGGATTGACTTTGTGTCACCTAAGTGGATTAAAAAGAATGAACCCGTTTGCTACGAGACTAACAAGTCTAAAAAAGGTTCAACTAAGTCCAATGGACTTAAAAGGTCTTTAGGACCTCATGCCCTTCCTTGAAGCGGTATGGAAAATTAACCCCATATGGGAATCTCAAGCAAAGAGAGCTATTTTGCATTCTTGTCACTTGCAAAAAATTTGAAATATCTTATGCTTCTCTTTTTGTTGCTTGAGTAAGCTTGGTTACACTATGTATATATATATTTTATTCAATAAGTGTGATCAATGCTTGTATTGCAATCCATGTCATATTCATGTTCAAACATGCATTTTTGGACTAAGAGATATTTACATAGGATTTAATTTGAATGACCTATAATGATCTCCATGACATGATGATTGCTAAATGACATGCTAAATGCTAATCTTAAAAAGCATGTTTTGATGATTGCAATTCTTAACTGCAATAATGTGTGAAAAAGCTTATGAGACTCAAATGAAAAAGGATCTTGTATCCATTCAAGGATTTTACAATCCAAATGTCTCTCTTTCTTTATTGGTTGAACATGTCTACTATCATACGGATATCTTATCCGGAAAAATCAAGTAGGGTGCAAAGTCGCTCATGACATGTTTGGCTTATAAAGTTGGATGTAGTTGTTCTTAAATTGAAATTAATGAAAACCTATATCCATGCTTCTCTCTTGACATTGGTGAAATTGGTTTGAATTCATATTAAAAACCTTTGTCATTTGCTTTGCTAAATACCATGGTATTTTGGACTTAAATGCTACATGTCTTGTATGCAAAGCATTTTTTTGATTCACACATTTTCTTTAAATAAATCTCCTTGTTTCTCTCCAATTAATTGAGATTGCATAAAGTGACTTATATTGATTATGCAAATATCTAGAATGCTACTATCTCTCTTTGCCTTGAGTGACCCGGTTGGGGACTACTCCTTTGTCTATATCATGACAAAAAGGGGGAGTAGGTTGTGGTAAGGGGAGTTGCAAATTGTAGTAGCAATTGTGCATGTTGGGGAGAGTACTTATTGAGGGGGAGTAACCCTTTGAGGGGGAGCATTTGCACATTACATACATTGCATGATGTTGTGCTTAAATTCTTAAATGCAAATGCTTGTTTATCTCACTTGATTCATCTCACCTTTTCTTGTATTGGAAAGTATAGAAACTTGTTTTTCAGGGATTGATTATTCTACAAGAGATTGAAGACTTCAAGATTTATTTTATCTTATCTCTTTGTATTGTAGAAAATCTTTATAGGCCCATAGTTTCTATTATGTTGTGAGGAATCAATGTGAGTGGTGGTTTTGTCACGAAATAGCCAAAGGGGGAGATTGTAAGGATTCCCATTAATTGATTGGCTTATTTCGTGGTCAAACCACATGTTGGGGTTTGGTTGTAAGGGTAGTCTAGGTGATTAAGGTTTAAGATCTAAGATCCTTTCCAAGACCTCAAGAGGACAAGCACCAAAGGTATATTTGTAGTGCTTACTTTGCCTTGGAGAGATATAGTTGCACACACACAAACATGCATAACTCTTATTCTTGAATGTTGTGTTTATATTTTGTGTGCATTGTGCTTTATTGTTTATTCAATATCTCTTCTTGCTTTAAATTGATTGCATCTTGTTCTATGAAATGCCATGACATGATAGGCATTAGGATGCATTCAATACCCACACTTGCACTTCATGTATGTTAGCTTTTAGTGTGGAGTAATTCGTTTCCCGAAGGATGTTCGGAAACGTCCGCGCGTGCACGTTGGTGTGCTCGATTTTGCGCGAAGATCGCCCACGGAGAATGCCCTTGGCTTCTCCTTGGTTTTCACCATTGTTGGTGATCGGTGGTTATCATCGGCGGCCTGGCCACCGAATGAAACCGCAGTTTGCTTCCAGGAGCAAGTCTGCGGTCACGATCAGCGGTCACGACCGCGTTCGAAACCGCCGTTCATACCTGATCGATTTCGATCTCTCGGGCTTGATTCGACGGTTGGTATCGGCGATCACGAATCCGCCGAATGAAACCGCTGTTGTTCCCCTGTTCGTCTCGGGTTCAATTCGGCGGTCTCTATTGCAGGCCTGGCCGCCGATTGAAACCGCCGATCAGTGCGTTTCAAGGGTAAAATTGTCTTTTCACTTGCCCTGTTCTTGATGTCTATAAATATCACACTTTCTCATTATCTGAATTAGTTCTTTGACTCATTAGAACCCTAAACTTAAAAGAGAGATATTTGAGAGAAATTCAAATCAAGAACTCACCTTTAACCACTCAAATCAAACCCTTTTTGCATCAAATTTCATATTGCATCTCCTATGTCTATATAGAGTGCATCCATGTATGGGTTTGCATCATCACAACTTGCTTGGTAAGATTTTGATTAACTTTATCTTATTTTAATATTTTTATTACCAAGCCATCTCTTTTAAATTACTTGTATGTTTTAGATCATATGCTAAATACAAGAAAAGAGAATTAATTGTGATGAATTGATTGAGTGTTGTTTTGTGATAGCTTTGTATCTAGGATTGGTTATCCTTTACTTAGCTAAAGTTATATGCCATGACATATAGCTATATGTGATATCTAGGATTGATTATATTGTCATCTTATAATCCTAGGTAAGCATCTAGAGTATCCTAACTTTTATTGCAATATTTGGATATTATTTGGATATCATTGCATATTCACATAGGGTTGTGCATCTCTTTTGAGAGATTCAAGTCTTGTGTGATTGACCAGGATTAGGTCGGACACCGGGAATAGGTGGTCACATAAGCAATTGGACTAGAGCCACTTTTAAAGGCCCGCGTGGTAGAAGTGGGGGGTTATTGACCGAAGTGTTAGACGAGGTCTACATAGGTTGTAAACTCCATTTCAATTAGTGGATTTCGAGGTCCGAGTGTGGCGCACTAAATAGCCCGTGGTTTTCCTCAGTGGTTGGGTTTCCACGTAAACATCAAGTGTTATTTAATTTCCGCATCTTATTACACTTGTATGTATTTTTGACTTGCTAGGGGTATTTTTGTAAAATTGACATGCACGCGAAAATTGGGTAATAATTAGATAAAATCTATTCACCCCCCCCTTTAGCTTTATAAAGAAAACACACAGTATTCTTTTCACCCTCAACAGGGAAAAACTCATGGGCTACTATGCGAGCCACACATGGTCCTCAAATCCACTACTTGAATTAAAATTTACAACCTAGGTTAACCACGTCTAACCATCCACGGTTACTAACCCCTCCACTGTTGGGCCTTTAATAGCGATTCTAGACCTACTTGCTTGCACACTAAGCAACTTAGCCACAAGACTTAATTCTCACTGAAGAGATCAACAACCTGAGTGAATATCATGATATTCAATATGCAAGTAATTCTAGATTACACTAAATGCTTATCTAGGATGAAAGATGTCAATAATAACAATCCTAGATATCAATATTGCTATATGACATGGCATACATCATAGCTATCTTAGATAAAGCAATCATAGGCAATAGCTATCAAAATACAAACTCTCAATCAATCAACACAATAATCTCAATATTGTAGACAGAATATGGTCTAAAAGCATACAAGTAATAAATGAGATTTCTTGTTAAGTAAGACGCTAAAAATAGATGAAATTAGTGAACAACTTACCAAATTAAGTGTGCTGAAGAAGACCCATGCATAGATGCAACCTAGATGATCCTAGATGATGCTAGATGCACATGGAAATAGGTTTGAGTAATCCAAGGTGAGTTCTTGAGTGATTTTCTCTTTAGGAAAATATGCTAAGTCAAAAATATGATTTGAACTCTCTAAAAATGACCTATGGTCAAAGTATCATATATATATATAAGGTCAAATTGATGCTATGACGGTTTGATTATTTTTCAAAACTTTTGCCTTGACCGCTATTCACCCACTGTACGTACAGCGGGTGTACAGCGGTTCACTTGGGAAATGAAGAACATGTTCTTCATGATTTGCAGTTCACATGAGCGACAAATGGGCTACTCAAAGACAATTGCTCTCGGGTTTGAAGAGCCATTGTTCGTACAGTGAAGAGCCGTTGTTCACCCGTTGTACGAACAGCGGCTGAACAGTGATACACCAGCGACTTTAAAGTCGATCAGGTGCCCCACTATACATACGACAAGTGTACAGTGGGTAAGAGCAAATTTGCTCAATGCCTTTCATAGGCGCTGTACGTAGGGCGAGCGAACAGCGGGTGTACAACGCCCATACTAAAACAATGCATTCTAAAGCCTAACATGTCATGGCATTTAACAAACAAGATGCAATCAATTAAAACATACGACAAGTGTACAGTGGGTAAGAGCAAATTTGCTCAATGCCTTTCATAGGCGCTGTACGTAGGGCAAGCCAACAACGGGTGTACAGCGCCCATACTAAAACAATGCATTCTAAAGCCTAACATGTCATGGCATTTAACAAACAAGATGCAATCAATTAAAACATGCATGAAGAGAATTCAAGAACATGAATGCGCATGCATAAAACACACAACATATAAGAAGTATAGATATGCATGAGTTGTGTGTGTCTGCAACTAAATCTCTTCAATACAATTAAGCATAAGTGTTTTACCTTTGGAGTGCTTATCATCTTGAGGTCTTGAGAGGGCCTTTTGTTGAGCTTGATCACCAACAATTAAAAGCTTAAGCTACCCTTACATCACAAACCCCAAGTGTGGTTTGTCACCGAAATAAGCCAATCAAACTTGAGGAACTTACAACATGAAGTCTTAACTAGGATCGGGACTATCCGAATAGTTAAGCAAGGAAGTCTTGACTAGAATCAAGAGGATTCAGATAGTTAAGTAAGAAGTCTTGGCTAAGATCGGGACGATCTGGATAGTTATGCATGGATTCTTCTTAGAGGCGTGAGCGTCTCAGATAGGAAGTTACTTTCTAGAGGTGTGATAGTCACATCTTTGATAAGAGTAGGCAAAGTGTTTCACTAGGCCTAAGGGTAGAGTAGAAGGGATATCTTAAAGAGTGTATCATGTGGATTGGTCATTTTTGAGGGTGTACTTTTATTCGGCATTGTGGAATATGATTTGCCAGTGGTTGTGGAGTCAACTCGTGGATGTTTCCTATTCGGAGGTTTTACCATGTAAAAATGACATGTCAAATGTCTCTATCGTTATCTCTTTATATTTGTATTTGTGATCAATTGTATCTTGTTTAGATCTTCACTTCTCACATCCCTTAAACAAGATTCTTTGTAAAGATTAAAATGCAAACAATCTTTTTGTCTATTGTATCTTTGTAGTGTTTGAACATTATATCTTGTGATATTTTATATCAAGTTGTAAAGTTCTACTTAGTGAATTTACATTGTAATATTCAAAGTACAACTTGTGGAATTTGCTTCGCACTGAACATATTTGTATATGAGATACATTGTCTCTTGTTATATGTTTTGTAGACTAAGGGTGGTGAATTGAGCCAACATGTGATAATTGTTTTCTCATAACAATCATATTAAAGGTTAATTTGTATGTTCACCAAGTTTTTGACAAAACTCTCAAAAGAGTTTTAAAAATAGAATGTCAACTTATTCACCTCCTAAGTTATTTAGTATAACCTTATAGGTATTTCAAGGTTGATAAGGGAGTTTTGAGGGATCCAATGCCTATCAAGTCTCTTTTGTGGATTCAATTGTGCATTTTCAAGGCTCTAAACCCCTGTATGATTCTCAGGTTGAGCTTCATCTTATTGTTGACGCTTCCTAGGCAGATCAGATTGAAGATGAGGAGTTGGATGATGTTGATATTTTATAGAGGTTAAGGATGGTTAAGCATAGGTTGAAGTATTATAAGTCCGAGTATCGGGCTCCTCCGAGAGTTTCTAATGATTCGTGTCCTCTACTGGAATTGTTAGGGTTTCGGGAACAGCTCTATGAGGCTGGTTCTCAGAGATTTATGTTGTTCGCATCGACCTTCTTTGGTTTGTCTTGTCGAGCCTATGGTGGCTTTTGCTTATATGTCGCCTAGTTTCTGGTCTTCTCTTGGTCTGCATTTGGTGGGAAAGAATGATAGGAATGGGTTATATCTGTCTATTTGGATTTTTGCTTGTAACTATATCAGTGATGCACATGTAGTGCTTTCTCAAGAGCAGTAGATTACCGTTTCTTTTTTGATTGGTTATCAGGTTCTTTGGTACACGTTTGTTTATGCGAGTACTTCTGCAGTTATCCATCATTTGCTTTGTTGTTCTCTTCGAGACATTGTTAATTCGATTTCTTCTTCTTGGTTGGTGTTTGGGGATTTCAATGCGGTTGTAGGTGCTCACGAATCTTTGGGTTCTCGTTCTCCAACCCATAGCTCCTGTGACGATTTCAGGAATATGATTGATGACTATGAGTTGATTGGTATTCGTGCCCAGGGTGCTCGTTTCACTTAGGCTAGGGGTCGTTCCATCCGCTCTAGAGTTGAGAGGAGAATAGATAGAGTTTTAATCTCTGGGGTTGTATTTCCTGTTGGCGGTCCATTTCATGTGTGGCTCTCCCTCGTAGGTTTTCTAATCATTGCCCGTTGTTGACATGGTTGTCAGATATTGAGGTCTTTATTCCTATGCCTTTTCGGTTTCAGAGTATGTGGTTGGATCACCCTGATTTTCTAGATTTGGTTCGCAATGTTTGGAATTCTCGTTCTATAGGAAGACCTCCTCAGGTGGTTATCAGTAAGCTTAAGAAATTGAAAACGGCTCTCAAAACTTGGAATTGTAAGGTCTTTAGTGATCTGAATGCTGTCATCTCTAAGAAATCGATGGATCTTCACTCTATTCAGTGTTAGTTGTCTGATTTAGGTTTCTCGAGGTGCTATTTTTGGCTGAGTCGCGTGTTCATCATGCTTGATGTGTTGTTGCGCAGACATGAGTGTTTTTATCAAGATAGATCCAGAGTGGGGTGGCTTTGTGATAGAGACCTGAATTCATCTTTCTTTCACACTTTTATCAAACGTAGACAGTTTCGTAATGCTTTATTTGTTCTCTCAATTGATGGGATGCTCTAAGATGATCGTCTTGTTATCAGGGATCATGTCATCAGTTTTTATTCTGGTCTTTTTTTCCTTGGACAATCCTCAGCTGGAGAGGGATTTCACGATTGTGGATGATGTGATTCCTTCCTTGGTCAATTTTATCAGAGATGTTGGTATGTGGTACGTGGTACGTGGTACGTGGAGATGTGATTCATGCTGTTCGGGATTTTTTCCTCATTGGAGCTATTTTTCATAGAATCAATTCTAGTTTCATTTTCCTTCATCCGAAGCTGGGGGATTCTATTTCGATTGACCAGTACCACCCAATTATGCTTAGTAACTTTCTGTTCAAAATATCTTATAAGATTTTGGCAGATCGGTTGGCTCGGATTGCGACCAGGGTTGTTTCTCCTCAGTAGTTTGGTTTCATTCAGGATTGACACATTGAGGATTGCAATGCTTTGGCTTTCGATTGTGTTAATGTGTTGCATAAGAAGTGCTATGGGGGCAATTTAGCAATGAAGATCGATATCCGTAAGGCCTTTGATCATCTTGACTGGGTTTTCCTTCGTAAATTTTTTCAGGCTTTTAGGTTTTCCCCTGTGTTTATGGACTAGATTGACTGCATTCTTCGTTCATCTAGGCTTTTGGTTCTGATCAATGGGGTTTCTAAGGGATATTTTCCCTTCTCTAGAAGGGTTCGTCAGGGGGATACTCTTTCTCCACTGTTGTTTGGGTTGTTTGGGTTGTTTGGTATTGTTGAGGATTTCCTAAGTAGATTATTGACGAGGATGGTGGATTATTCTTAGATTTTGTTCTTCCCCGAGCAAATTTTTGACTTCGACTCATTTACTTTATGCAGATGATGTTTTGATTTTTATGTTTTGTAGAAGCACATTTAAGAATGTTAAGAATATCATGCATGCTTTTGAGGTAAGTGGCATCATTTTTGGTTAGTTGGTGAACTGGGGTAAGTCATCTATCTATTTCAGCACTTCTGTTTCTTTGTCTCAGATTGGTAAGCTGTAGTCTTTGCTTGGTATGCAGATGAGGCAGCTTCCTTTCTCTTATTTAGGGGTTCTACTGTTTCAGGGCAAGCCTAGGAAGCATGTGTTACAGCCTATTGCGGATAAGATTTTGTCTAAGTTTGCTAAATGGAAGGGTAAAGCCCTTTCCATGGCTAGTCATGCTACTCTAATCAAGAAGGTCATCACGGGTTCATTTGTGCACATATTCATGGTTTACAAGTGGCATTCTTTGTTGCTATAGGTGATTAATTGCAAATTGAGGAATTTTTTGTTGCTGGTTCTTGTGAGGAGACCAAGTTGATCCAGGTTGCTTGGAATCATTGTTGTAGACCTTACTCTTAGGGTGGCCTTGGTTTGAAGGACTTAGGGTTGCTGAATGATTTGATTTTGCAAAAGTTTACTTGGAAGTTCGTGACTTCTGATGGTTTTGCTTTCTCTTTTCTTTGGGAAAAGTATCTTATGTAGGTGCAAAAATCTCAAGAGGGGTAGTGACTTCCTCGATTTGGTCCTCTTTTTGGACTAGTTATTCTTTTCTTCTCTGTAAGGTTCCCATTTGTTGATTGGCTCATTTCGTGGACAAACCACATGTTGGGGTTCTCTGTAAGGGTAGCTGTAAGGTTCACTATTTGTATTGGCTTGATTCCATTGCAAAACACTCTATGTATGTATTAGTTGTTGCTTAGGACATTCTTTGAAGAAAGGAAGCTTAAAAAGTGAAGAGCAACTTCTAGTGCAAAAGTCGTCTTCAAGAGGTGAAAAACGTCAAAGGTAAATCTTGACTTCTATCCTCTTGCAAGGCGTTAGCGCACACACACACAATTCATACATGTGTGTCCCTACATCGTGGTTCAAACATTTGGTATAACACATTCACACACTTCATAGTATGCTCATGCATTGTACTTGTATTGTCAAACATTGTGAAATTGCATGTTTTGTGACTTTCTCTTTGATATGGCATGCTTGTGTGAATATGTGTTTATTTGTTTGTGTATTTTGTGTTTAGGACTTGAACATGTTCTTATTTAAAGCCTTATTGAGTTCCGGTCATTTCGGTTACTCATTCATAAGGTTTCGAGTCCAAACAAGTTGACTATGCTACTTTTCGTTCTCATTTGATGTGTTGTCTTCATCATCAGATTCCGAGATGATTTCTCAACCATTTTTAGAATTTGTATAGTCGTAGTCGTGTGTGAGGGAGTCATGGTTCGTAATCCGAAAACGGATTCGAAATCGGAGTTCGGATGCCCAAGATATGGGCTGAAGAACCGAAGGAGCGCGCGAGAGGAGTCGGGAGCACGTGTGGCCACAAGGCCTGCCCGTGTGGGAGGCCGTGGGCCCCATGGCCAAGAGAGCCCTCTGCTCCCATGGGCCCCATGCACCCCCCACGGGGAGGTGACGTGGCACGCTCCCATTGGCTCGTAAATTCTTTCTCTTCCCTCCTTTTAAATCCATCTCCTTCCCTCCACACTTTCAAGAATTTTGAAGAACACATCTCGGATTTTCTGCAGAATTCTCTCAATTTTAGTTTTAGTATTTTGATCATATCTCTCTCATACGAACTCAAAATCAATCGATTCAAAAACCACAATTGTTGGTCTTGAAGAGAGCTACAAACCCCAAGCATTTCCAGAGGCAGCAGACTTCGCCATTTTTCTCAGTTGATCCATTTTCAGTCCGTGGTCAGTATGTTTGTTTCAACTTCTTCTTTTTCAATTTCATCTTTGATCATCTCTTGATTCTTACTATTTGATTGATTAAATTTGTTGAGAAGTATGTTAGATCACATGCTAGGGTTGTTTGATCATTTGTTAATTGAGATTTAGCTTTGTGATTTGTCTTGAACATATATGTGCTAAACTTGATTTATCATGAAATTGATTCTAGAAAATGTATGTGTGATGTGCTTCATGTTATTTTCTATGTTTTATTTCATGATCTAAGAACTAGGTTTTTAGTGTGATATATTGAATATTCATACCTTGTTCTTATTGATTTGCATGTCTTGATTTCTAGATACTTTTGTGATTGATTGTTGAAAGCATATTCTAGACTATCATTGAACATGTACATTGAGCTTGATTGATCATCTAGCTTAATTTGATTGTGTGTGCATCATTTGCATCACTTAGATCATAGCCTTGCATTAGGTTGAAGTCTCTAGCAAAGTGAGTGAAGCTTTGTGGATAGAGCAAGGAAGTCTTGTCTAGGGTCGGGAGGATCCGGATAGGCAAGCAAAAGTCTTAGCTAGGAGTTTTTATACTCCGGATGGTTGAGCTAGAGAAGCTTGACTAGGATCATTGGATCTAGATAGCTAAGCAAGGGAATCTTCCTAGAGACGTGAGCGTCTTGGATAGGAAGTTGCTTTCTAGAGGCGTAGGACACATCTCGGATAGGAAGTAGGCTTGGTGATTCACTAGCCCGAGGGTAGATTAGGAGTTGATAGCTTGAGCGGATATCATGAGTGATAGCTTGAGTGTGTAAGTCCTTTTTCACATAGTGGATTGCTTTGCCGGTGGCTGTGGTATCAACCCGTGGATGTTTCCTCTTTGAGGTTTTACCACGTAAAAACACTTGTGTTCATTTTTGCTTTTACTTTTCTTTATCTTCCATATCTTTCATTGATTGCATATCTTGTAAATTGATTAACTCTTGTATAAGTGAAATCAATTAATTTGTCAAATATAATCAAGTGTGTATTTTCATTGATATATTCCGCATTATTTTTAAATTGGAAGAATTTGGAGCCTATATCTATTCACCCCCCCTCTAGGTATATTTCACTACTACTTAAGGGAAATTTCAGTAGCCTCGGTATCAGTTTTATTGTTCGAAGCCCTTTGAAGACCTCGTGTTGATAAGCACCGAAGGTAAATTTCTATGTGCTTACTTTTCTTTAAAGAGATTAGTTGCACACACACACTTAACATACATTGCATATGTGTGCATTCTCTTCACTCGTCACATTTCACACTTGCACTTATTTGTTATATTTTGTTGTGTGTATTTGTGTCGTGTTGTCTTGTAATTCGTTTCCCGATTGTTTTCGGAAACGTCCGCGCATGCACTAGAATGTGCTTGGTTTAGCGCGAGGACCGCCCACAGAGAATGCCCTTGGCTTCTCCTTAGTTTTCACCTTTGTTGGTGATTGGCGGTTATTATCGGCGGCCTGGCCGGCGAATGAAACCGCCGTTTGCTTCCAGTAGTGTATGGAGCAATTCTGCGGTTATGATCGGCGGTCTCGACCGCCGTTCAAGACCTGATTGATTTTATCTCTCGGCCTAATTTGGCGGTTGATTCGGCGGTCACGAATGAAACCGTCGTTTTCATACCTGATTGATTTTTAATCTCAGGTTTGATTCGGTGGTTGGATCGGCGGTCCCGAAACCACTGAATGAAACCGCCGTTGGTCCCCTGTTCCTCTCAGGCCAATTCGGCAGTTATGAATGGCGGCCTGGCCGCCGATCGAAACCGCCGATCGGTGCGTTTCAGGGGCAAACTTGTCTTTTTACATTCTCTGTTTTTCATGCCTATAAATACATCACTTTCTCTTGTTCTGAATGTGACTCTTTAATCATCAAGAACCCTACTTTAAAAAGAGAGATTTTTAAGAGAGAAAGCAATCAAGTTTGCTCATCAAACACTCAAACCAAAATCCATTTGCATCAAAGTTCATCTAGCATTCTCTAGCATATCTAGGATGCTTGCTTGCATGGGTCTTTGATCATCACACTTGCTTTGATAAGTTTTTCACTATTATCATACATAATTAGTGTTTAATTTATTATGGCATCTCTTTTATTACTTGATTGTTCTTAGATTATATTCTAATATTCAAGATAGAGATTGTTGTGTTGATTTGATTGAGTGTTGTTTTTATGATAGATATCTAGGTTTCTTTAATCTATGATTATCTATGCTAATTGACATGTCATTTAGCTTTAATATCTAGGATTGTTTTTAATTGCATATTCATCATCTTAGATAAGCATATAGGGTTTCCCTTGCTCTATGTTGCATTTGAATATTCATATATTCACTTAGGGTGTTAATCTCTTTTTAGAGAATTAAGTCTTGTGTTGTGACCGGGATTAGGTTGCTTAATTCGCAAGCAATCGGACTAGGTTCACTTATACCGGGATTAGGTAGGTGTGTGATTACTTCCGGGATTAGGTTGTAATGGTTTACATATTTAGTGGATTCGAGGTTCGAGTGTGGCTTACTTACTAACCCGTGGTTTTTCCCGTGAGGGTTTCCACGTAAAAATCAAGTGTTATTTAATTTCCGCATTTTATACTTGATTTATTGCTTTATCTATTTAGGGGTAATTTCGTAATTTTGACTAATCACGAAAAATTGGGTAATAAGCTTAAAATCTATTCACCCCCCCTCCCCTCTAGATAGTTTTATACACACCGTGCTATAATTTGTTTCAATTGGTATCAGAGCGGGTTCCTAGACATGCATAGGTGATCCTTGCTTATTTTGGTGTGTTTTTCATTTTGTGTGATTTTTGATCATTCATACATTTGCATTCATTTCATTCAATCCATTCATTCATAAACACTATGAGTGGAAACGGTGGAAATGGTGGTGGCAACGAAGGTGCTTCAAGCACAAGGCCTCCATTTCTTACCGGATTGAACTATTCCCAATGGAAAGGGAAGATGGAATCCTACATATGCCAAATTCATGACCGTGCATGGATGGCGGTGGAAGACGGATATGATCTACCCAAGATGACTCCCGATGGTAGAGGAGAAGAAGTATTGAAGCCAAAGGCGCAATGGAACGCGCAAGAGTTTGAGGCTTCAAAGTGGAATAGGAAGGCGATGCATGCCATCCTATGTGCTATGGACGAAAATCAATACAAATTGATTCAAAATACTAGGATAGCTAAGGAGGCTTGGGACATCCTAGAGATTGCACATGAGGGAACCGAAGTGGTGAAGGACTCTAAGCTTCAAGTCCTCCAAACTCAATTCGAGATGCTTAAGATGGCGGAGAATGAGTGCTTCAACGACTTCGAGATCAAGTTGATGGATATAGTCAACCAAAGCCATCAACTTGGTGATCCATATTCGGATAGGAGAATCAAGCAAAAGATTATGAGATCTCTACCCGATAGGTTTGAATCGAAGGTGACCGCTTTAGAAGAAAATAGTGGATATAAGGATATGAAGCCGAGTGAGGTGATTGGGAGACTTCTAGCTTATGAGTCTAGGAAAGGGCCTATCTCCACATCCACTAAAAAGCAAAAAGGAATTGCTTTAAAAACCTCCAAGGATGAAAAGGTGGCAAAGAAGGTTGACTCGGATGAAGAACTTGCCTTGTTTGTAAAAAGGTTCAACAAGGTTATGAAGTATAGAAGAAAGGGCTTTGGATCAAAAGGTCAAGATTTGAAGAAAAAGGGCTCTTTCAAGAAGTTTGAACCTAGGCAAGAAAGGACCGAAAGGAAAGGGGTCCGATGTTTCGAGTGTGGTGGCATAGGTCACTTTACCCCCGAATGTGCAAATCACAATGTTAAGAAGAAAGGTAAAGTGATGGCCACCACATGGAGTAGTAGTAGTGATGACTCCATTGAGGGAGTTGAGTCTTCAAGTGATGAAAAGCTCATGGCTAACCTCCTAGTTTTTGCCTCCTCCCATAAAAGCAAAAGTGCTAGTGAGAGAGAGGAAATGAGTCAAGAGGAAAATGACTCAAGTGAAGAAGAAAGTGATTCCTCTTCGAACTCCATAAATGGATTTGTGGAGAAAAAGGTGCTTGCTAAATATCATGCCGAGTTTAATGATTTAGCAATCAAGAGCACAAGAAAGATCAAGATGTTGAGAGAAGAAAATCTTGAGCTTGCATCTCATAATGACCACTTAGGTGAACAAGTGGAAAAATTCAAGAAGATGGAAGATAAGCTAAGAGAAGAGTTAGTCTTATCTAGGAGGAATGAAGAAAGTCTAAAGAGGGAGCTTGAAGAAGTTAGAGATTCTATGACTAGGATGGATTCTAGCACCAAGAAACTTGACCATATGCTTGGTGTTGGAAAAAGTCCATGTGACAAGAGGGGTCTCGGGTATGAAAATAGCAAGAAGATCTCAACCTCTAACAAGACCGTGTTTGTCAAGAGTTTGAGGAACGAAGAAACTTCATTTGTGCAAAGTCCTAGGAAGAAGTTAGAAATAGGACAATGTTCAAATGCACAAGTGCAGATGGGGCCAAAAAGGCAACCTCAAGCTCAACCCCCTAGGGTCTCTCAAGTCAACATTCCTCCACAATTGGCTCACAAAGGAAAGAGACCTATCATGCAACCTCAAGCTAGGAAGCAATCTAGACCGGTTCAACAACGAAGACGGATTGAAGACTCGAACCGTCATGGAATCATCGAATGTTGTTATTGATGAAACAAGGCTTAAGTTTCATGACCATGAGGAGGAGGAAGTTTTAGATGATGACTCTCCTTTGGAGAGGGTTGTGGTGACTCCCAATGTTGGGACGTCCAATGATATTAATGAAGTCACACAACCTATTACTAGAGTCCCTCTCTTGGACTCTAATGAACCCGCTCCATGGGTTAGAAGGCTCCATAACAAAGAGGATGTTATTGGAGATGTGAATGAGGGTGTTAGAACTAGGCGTCAAATAGCTAATCTAATTAGCTACACATGCTACACCTCTCAAATTGAACCCAAAAAGGTTGATGAAGCCTTAAATGATGAATTTTGGGCTCTAGCCATGCAAGAAGAGCTAAACCAATTCGAAAGGAATGAGGTTTGGACTCTAGTTCCTAGGCCTAAAAACATTCATGTGATAGGCACTAAGTGGATTTATAGGAACAAATCCGATGAGGATGGCAACATAGTGCGGAACAAGGCTAGACTTGTAGCACAAGGATACTCTCAAATTGAGGGTATCGACTTTGAGGAGACTTTTGCTCCCGTTGCCCGTTTAGAGTCCATTAGGCTTCTCTTGTCCATTTCTTGTGTGCACAAGTTCAAATTGCACCAAATGGATGTCAAGAGTGCCTTCCTCAATGGCTTCTTGCAAGAGGAAGTGTTTGTTGAACAACCCAAGGGTTTGTGGATGCACACCACCCCAACCATGTCTATCGCCTCAAGAAGGCACTATATGGGTTGAAACAAGCACCGAGGGCTTGGTATGAGCGCCTCACTCAATTTCTTGTTGACAATAACTACACAAGGGGTAGTGTTGACAAGACACTATTCATCAAGAAAAACAATGATGAGCTTTTCATAGCTCAAATCTATGTTGATGATATAGTCTTTGGCTCCACCAACAACACCAAGGTCCAACAATTTGTTGATGTCATGTCTCATGAGGCATACACATACATTTCATAAACTTTTAAAATGCAAATGCTTGTTTTTGTTCTCACTTGATTCATCTCACTTTTTACTTGCATTGGAAATGTTAGAAACTTTCTTTTCAGGGCTTGATTATTCTACAAGAGATTGAAGACTTGAAATTTTATTTTCTTATCTCTTTGTACTATAGAATATCATAGTTATCCCGTTGTTTCTATTTTAATGTGAGGAATCAATGTGAGTGGTGGTTTTGTCACGAAATAGCCAAAGGGGGAGATTGTAAGGTTCCCATTTGTTGATTGGCTCATTTCGTGGACAAACCACATGTTGGGGTTCTCTGTAAGGGTAGCCTTGGTATCAGTTTTATTGTTCGAAGCCCTTTGAAGACCTCGTGTTGATAAGCACCGAAGGTAAATTTCTATGTGCTTACTTTTCTTTAAAGAGATTAGTTGCACACACACACTTAACATACATTGCATATGTGTGCATTCTCTTCACTTGTCACATTTCACACTTGCACTTATTTGTTATATTTTGTTGTGTGTATTTGTGTTGTGTTGTCTTGTAATTCGTTTCCCGATTGTTTTCGGAAACGTCCGCGCATGCACTAGAATGTGCTTGGTTTAGCGCGAGGACCGCCTACGGAGAATGCCCTTGGCTTCTCCTTAGTTTTCACCTTTGTTGGTGATCGGCGGTTATTATCGGCGGCCTGGCTGCCGAATGAAACCGCCGTTTGCTTCCAGTAGTGTATGGAGCAATTCTACGGTTATGATCGGCGGTCTCGACCGCCGTTCGAAACCGTCGTTCAAGACCTGATTGATTTTATCTCTCGGCCTAATTCGGCGGTTGATTCGGCGGTCACGAATGAAACCGCCGTTTTCATACCTGATTGATTTTTAATCTCAGGTTTGATTCGGTGGTTGGATCGGCAGTCACGAAACCGCTGAATGAAACCGTCGTTGGTCCCCTGTTCCTCTCAGGCCAATTCGGCGGTTATGAACGACAGCCTGGCCGCCGATTGAAACCGCCGATCGGTGCGTTTCAGAGGCAAACTTGTCTTTTTACATGCTCTGTTTTTCATGCCTATAAATACATCACTTTCTCTTGTTCTGAATGTGACTCTTTAATCATCAAGAATCCTACTTTAAAAGAGAGATTTTTAAGAGAGAAAGCAATCAAGTTTGCTCATCAAACACTCAAACCAAAATCCATTTGCATCAAAGTTCATCTAGCATTCTCTAGCATATCTAGGATGCTTGCTTGCATGGGTCTTTGATCATCACACTTGCTTTGGTAAGTTTTTCACTATTATCATACATAATTAGTGTTTAATTTATTATGGCATCTCTTTTATTACTTGATTGTTCTTAGATTATATTCTAATATTCAAGATAGAGATTGTTGTGTTGATTTGATTGAGTGTTGTTTTTATGATAGATATCTAGGTTTCTCTAATCTATGATTATCTATGCTAATTGACATGTCATTTAGCTTTAATATCTAAGATTGTTTTTAATTGCATATTCATCATCTTAGATAAGCATATAGGGTTTCCCTTGCTCTATGTTGCATTTGAATATTCATATATTCACTTAGGGTGTTAATCTCTTTTTAGAGAATTAAGTCTTGTGTTGTGACCGGGATTAGGTTGCTTAATTCGCAAGCAATCGGACTAGGTTCACTTATACCGGGATTAGGTAGGTGTGTGATTACTTCCGGGATTAGGTTGTAATCGTTTACACATTTAGTGGATTCGAGGTTCGAGTGTGGCTTACTTACTAGCCCATGGTTTTTCCCGTGAGGGTTTCCACGTAAAAATCAAGTGTTATTTAATTTCCGCATTTTATACTTGATTTATTGCTTTATCTATTTAGGGGTAATTTCGTAATTTTGACTAATCACGAAAAATTGGGTAATAAGCTTAAAATCTATTCACCCCCTCCCCTAGATAGTTTTATACACACCGTGCTATAATTTGTTTCATTCTCAAAAAGGGTATTTGGCTTATTGGCGAGAACTCCCAGCGAGATTTCTGACGTGATAATTGGTTGGGGGTTCCCATTTTGGACCTTTTTGGTAATCTGGATTATTTAGCTGATCCTCTTTGGGCGAGAATTTTTTATTACATTCAAGATGGTAAATGGTGGCTAGATGATCATTTTCATGTGCGCTTCCGAGACCTTTGTTTTCGAATTGATCAAATTTCTATCTCTCCTATGGCAAATTCTCTAGTCTAGGCTCATTCTAGGGATGGTCGGGTTTCATGCAAGGCGGCTTATTCCCGATTTATTTGTGATTCTCCTCAGGTTCCTTGGTGGAGAGATGTTTGGTCTCATTTCATTCGTCCTTTTCATTCAGTTTTGACTTGGCGTCTTATGTTGAATAGGCATCCCACGGAGGATCATCTATGTAGGTCTGCGTTTTAGTTGGCCTCTCGGTGTAGTGTGTGTAGGGTTAGTAGTGAGTTAGTTGATCATCTCTTTCTCATCTTCTCTCTAGCGGATGCTCTTTGGGAGGCTATTTCCACCGCTTTTCAGTGACGCATTTTTTCAGACACTTGGCAGGCTTTTTTCTTGCAGGCCATGTCAATTTCATTTAGTGATCAAGTCAGGGTTTTATGGAAGACGGTTATCCATTCAGTGGTTTGGAGTGTGTGATTTGCTTGTAATCAGTGGATTTTTAAAGGTAAGGCTGTGGATTTCAAGTCTGCTCTTGCTCTGGTTTGGTGTTTGGTTTCAGATGCTAACCGCCTCGATGGGTGTATACATAATTGTGTAGATGATATGTTGATTCTTAGGAGGTTTGGTCTTCGTGGTCGTCCTACTAAGGCTCCAGTAATCAAGAGAGTGATTTGGTCACCTCCGGCTCCAGGTTAGATCAAAGATAATATAGATGGTGCTACATTGGGTTCTCCGGGTGTTAGTGGTTGTGGGGGTGTTTTCCAAAACTGTTGAGCCTTTGTGATGGGTTGTTTTGCTATTCCTTTTTGGTAGGTTTTTATGTTTGAGGCTGAGCTTCTTGAGGCGTCTTTTGCCATTAATTTTGCTTGGAAGTATGCGTGGTGTCAGACCTGGCTTGAGAGTGATTCTTCCTATATGGTTCAATTGCTCTCTTCTCATTCGATTCATGTTCCCTGGAGTGTTCGTCAGGCGTGGCAGCGCTGTATCTTCCAGATTTCGCAGATGGATTTCAGGTGTCCCAGATTTTCAGGGAGGGGAATTGAGTTGCGAATGCTCTTTCTAAACATGCTTTGGAGCTGGAGGTGGAATCTTGGTGGTTCTCCACCCCGACGTTCTCTTCTTCTTTGGTTAGCGATGATTGCATGGATCGTGATTCATTTCGGTTTTCTTGATGCTTTATGCTTCTTTTTAGGGTGGCCTATGTGCCACTTTTTGTTCGGGGCTGTTTTCCCTATGGTTTTTTTTTTTCTTTTTTTTTGTGCTTTTTTGGTGGATGTCTTTCTTAACTTTTTTCTTTTATCATTTATATACATGGATACTACCTAAGAGTTTTTCAGCATATGATCTCTTGTGATGTTTTTTCCCCTTAAGTCAGTCCAATTTTATCATATAATACCTAAAAACAAAAAATTATTATATTATTTATAAAAACCTTAATGAAAAAAAAAATATGAAAATGACAAAAAGCCATGGTTATATTACAATAATAAAAACTCACTATAATTTATTTGAATGTAAAAGGGTTGTAATACATTAGCTAAGTTAATTAATACAAAACTTGGATGCTACTTATATTTGCACCATGCATCCGGTAGTGGTTTCAGATTGTATCCCTTCCCCAAAATCTCAAACTCATAATAGCAGAACTTATATAAATATATATATATAGGGGTGAATTCATAAAGAGCCAAAAATATTATTGGCCTATTGTTTTTGTACACCAATTTATATTTTATTGAACTTATCACTTTTGACCACTTTTGGACAAAATTACCCCTAAATTTCAAATTAAACAAAGTAAAAAATAAAAAAAAAAAGAGGAGGGCTTAATTAAAAATGGTTTTTTTTTTAATTTAATTTAATTTAATTTTTTATGTTAGGGTTCAATTAGATCGGTTAACAAACAGAGAAAGAGAGAAAGATAGAAAGGAAGAGAAAAGGAGAGAGATTGTCGTCGCTATTGTCGCCGAACCCGCCACCCCTCTCACTGTCGGCGTCGTCGCCCTTGCTCATTGACGCTGCCACTCTCGCACGTCGACGCCACCTTCGGCTACCATCCTGAAAATGTACAATATACTATTATATGCATGTGTGTCTTTTAAATATGACATAGAGGGTGTGAAAAAGGGTTGTTAATCCGTTATTACCAAATTTTTCGGATTAGTCAATATTACTAATATAACCCAAATTCACAAAACAATAATCAAGTTTAATATGGTGCGAAAATATAAACGATACTTGATTTTTACGTGGAAACCCTCAACAGGGAAAAACCACGGGCTGATAAGTGCGCCACACTCGAACCTCGAATCCACTAATTGTGATAGCGTATACAACCTAATCCCGGTTTGACGGCCTAATCTTGGCCAATATCCCGCTACCACTACCACTACCACTACCCGCAGGCCTGTAAAAGGGGACCTAGTCCAATTTGCTCATGTGACCACCTAATCCCGGTGTCCGACCTAATCCCGGTCTATCACACAAGACTTACTTCTCCGAAGAAATCAAACACCCTAAGTGAATATGCAATGATATCCAAATATGCAATATAGAGCTAGGGTACTCTAGATACTTACCTAGGATTATATGATGACAATAAAATCAATCCTAGATATGAAAATAGCTATATGTCATGGCATACAACTTTAGCTAAGTAAAGGATAACCAATCCTAGATACAAAGCTATCACAAATAACCCACAAACATTCAAAAGATTAACTAGTTGATTAAAAAACAATCTATCAACCTAGTTATAAATAAACCACACAAGAATGTTTATGGCATAGCTTTTAGGCAATAAAGACCTAATCAATTAAGCTATCAAAAATAATCTCAATCATATAATGAGATTAATTAGCTAGATATAAAATAGGCATGAAAACCTAGCTAACATAAATAACCCAATCAACACATAATCTCAATCATGTATGTAGAAATTACTCAAAGAACATACAAGTGATAAAAGAGATAAATTAATATGTAAAAACACTAATTATGTAAGATAAAAGTGTTCAACAAATCATACCATGTGTGTTGAAGAAGACCCATGCATTAGCACATACTAGATGAACCTAGATGATGCCTAGATGATGATTTGTGCATGTGGGAATGGGTTTAGAGAGATAAAGATGTAATCTTTAAGCGTTTTCTCTCAAGTCTCTCTTTCTCTCTCAAGAATATGGAGCCTCTCTCTCTAGGGTTTGATTTTGTGGCTCAGCCCTCAAAATGATGAAAAAGATATGCATTTATAATGCCCAAGTGAAACTATGTCATTTTGGAAGAATTGGAAAAATTATGGGCATTTTCGCGGTACACGCGTCAGTGCAGCGGCTCAAGATTCGAGCACTTCGAAACAAAACCAAACGACATCGAAACCTTTTATATGATATATCGTTGGAAAGGTATGGATGTCTACTTTCTACTCGATTTTACAGAATGACATTTCTATGTCCTTAGACAAATTTATGGTCAATTGAGTGACCAAAGGTCAGAAACGGACAACAACATAGTTGCCCTATTTTGGTTGTAACTTTGGAGATTTTAAAACCAATCCAAACGGTCATGAAATATTACGAATAATATACCGTTGGAAAGGTATGGGTGTCTAGTTTGTACAGAAAATTTCAAAACTCATTTTGAAGTTTTTTGTAAAACATTATGGCAACAAGACCATACATAGGTTAGTTTTGAAAATCATTAAAATCCAATTTGTTGAAACTAGACATTTTACTCCAAACAACCCAACCAAATCTAACACTTATACAAGAGAAGAATGAGACCTTCTCAAGTGGTCAACCATCGCGCTAAGACATACACACCATCGTGCAAGCACGGACGTTTCCGATCACACAAACGGAAACGAATTACACCACATTTAAGACTAATCATGAAGTGCAAGTGTGGGAAGTGAATGCATCCTAATGCCTAAACATGTCATGGCATTTCAATGAACAAGATGCAATCACTTAAATATGCATGAATAGAATTCATGGCTTTGCATCCTAATGCCTAAACATGTCATGGCATTTCAATGAACAAGATGCAATCAAATAAAACATGCAAGAAGAGATGTTCAAGAACATGCATGCACACATATAAAACACACAACATACAAGAATAAGATTTATGCATGAGTTGTGTGTGTGTGCAACTAGATCTCTTCAAAGCAAGTAAGCACTAGAATTTACCTTTGGTGCTTCTTCTCTTGAGGTCTTGAGAGGGCCTTGGTTGTGTAAAACATCAACCATTAAATACCTAAGCTACCCTTACATCAAGCCCCAATATGTGGTTTGTCCACGAAATAAGCCAATCAATAGATGGGAATCCTTACACATCCATCGATGCTGCTGCTGCTGCTACCGCTACCGCCCTTGTTCGTCGAAGCCAATCTCTCTCTTTTTCTCTTCCTTCGCCGTCATTCGTCAAAGCCACTACTCTTGTTGTCGGCGCCGTTGCTCTTGCTCGTCGACACTGTCTCCCTCGCTTGTTGACGCTGTCTTCAGGTACTATGCTTTTGATTTTGCTATTGCCTTTCA
Source organism: Acer yangbiense (assembly GCA_008009225.1). Lineage (NCBI taxonomy): Eukaryota > Viridiplantae > Streptophyta > Magnoliopsida > Sapindales > Sapindaceae > Acer > Acer yangbiense. Next base: position 44,152 of record VAHF01000208.1, on the reverse strand, counting down.
ACGATGTCACTATCATGATTTATCTTGTCGTTTCTCCCGTAGGCAATTGCTGTCATGATTTCTTTTTGTTAGGTGCGATTCCAGCCCTAGAGAAATTAATTAGATTTTGTTTCAAAATTTTATGAATTTTTTTATGCTTTTTGATTTCTATGCTTTTTGATCTTCAGGTGAGTTTTTACATAATGCAACTTTTAATCACCTTTTTGAAAAGAAAAATATGTTATGTGTTCAAAATGAAAAATAGTTTCTGTGTTAAAAAAGAAAAATAGGTTTTCTTTTGAAAAAAAAATGGTGTTGGATTTGATAGGATTTGATTCATTGACTATCTGGGGATATTCAAATTGCTCGAACTGCTGTTGTTCTTGTTATCATGTTGGGATTTGATTTTGTGATTGTTAATGGTGAAATATGTGTTTATTTTTTTATTTGTAACATGTAACTAGGATTTGATTGGTATGTAATTTGGATTGATTGACATAAAACTTAGTTTCTCCTGGCATGTAACTTGTATTAATTGGTTATCTTCTGATGATTCAAATATTGGTGGAGTTTTGACAATTAGAAGTTCATCTTGATTATTTGGTAACAGCAATGATGGTGATATATATAGATGTTAATCTTTTTTTTTCTTTTTATGGTTGGTAATTATCTGGTAACAGCAATTCTGATTGTTCTTGTGATGGTAAAAAACTATATTCTCACAATTCTACTTTGTTTCCAATTTTTTAGATTTTAATTGTTTTCTTACAATGTACTTCGGTGATTCCTTCCAACCATATTGCATAAAGTCAGAATATTTCGATCAGAATGGCATAGCTCCGAGGCTCCTAGAAGATGTTTCATGTGGCACGATTGGGTCCAAAGAAGAAATGTCCACCTCAAAAAGACAATGCAAGTTGTGATGTTTCAGGCGGCATATTTGTTGTTTGAAAACTGTAATTGGGGATAGGGTAAAGAACCATACCCCTGTATAGAAAAGATATGGCACTTGATATTTCTTTTCAAATTGTGTACCAACAAATTGACAAGTATTATGTAGTACAATATAAGCATCCCAATTCACTACAAGAAAAATAGGCTTTTATCACGTAATTTTATCAAGGTTTTTATTAGTCGTGATCAAGTTATAATAGTCTTTTTAATATATCATATGTTAATAACGTACTTTAAAACCGACATAAAAATATCACGGTCTTTTAAATATGTCATAATTGGATCACAATTTTTATTAACCATGATCAAGCTATCACACATTTTCATAACCGTGATCAAGTTGTCACACATTATCATAACCATGATCAAGTTATCACGAATTTAATTAACGGTGATCAACTTATCACATTTTTTTATTACGACACGATTTAATTAACGCTGATCAACTTATCACATTTTTTTATTCGTAATAATCACATTATTTTTTAGTGTGATAAAGAAATATGTTTCTTTTATTTGTAGAATTATATTAAACAATAATTTTAAATTCTTAATCTCTCAAATTTGTATCGCGTAGTATTTTACAATGTAAAATAAAATCAACAAAGTACAAGTAGTCATACAATCTCTTTTTTGTAGTGAAATATTAATAACTTAGATTGAAATATTACAACATATTAAATTAAAAAAATATGAAAAAAATTTTAAAAAAAATTCTGTCAATTTTTCTTTTAAGACCATCGATATGTCATTCTGATTTTTTTTTAATTACTTTATGTAATGATTCTCATATCTTGATTGGCTTATTTCGTGGACAAATCACATGTTGGAGTTGTTTGTGTAAGGGTAGTTTAGGTGATTGAACTTCATGCTCGAAGGCCCTTTCAATACCTCAAGGGACAAGCACGTCAAAGGTATAATTTCTAGTGTTTGGTTTTCTTTGAAGAGATTTAGTTAGCACACACACACTTAGCATACTTGTTCTTGTGTGCATACTCTTCACATGTCACTTTACACACTAGCACTTTGATTGTTATATCTTGTTGTGTGTATATGTGCTTAGTAATTCGTTTCCCGATAGTGTTCGGAAACGTCCGTGCATGCACTAGAATGTGCTTGGTTTTGCGCAAAGACCGCCCACGGAGAACGCCCTTGGCTTCTCTTTGGTTTTCACCTCTGTTGGTGATCGGCGGTTATGATTGGTGGCCTGGCCGCCGAATGAAACCGTCGTTTGAATCCAGAAGTGTCTGGAGCAATTCTGCGGTCACGATCGGCGGTCATGACCGCCGTTCGAAACCACCGTTCATACCTGATCGATTTAATATCTTGGGTTTGATTCGGCGGTTGGATCGGCGGTCACGAAACTGCCGAATGAAACCGCCGTTGATGCTCTGTTCTTCACGGGCTCAATTCGGCAGTCGTAATCGGCGGCCTAGCCACCGATTAAAACCGCCAATCGGTGCATTTCAAGGGCAAACTTGTCTTTTCACATGCTCTGTTTTTCATGCCTATAAATATCTCACTTTCTCTTGTTCTGAACATGACTCTTTAATCATCAAGAACCCTATATTTTTAAGGAGAGATTTTGAGAGAAAAAGCAACCAAGTTTGCTCATTTAAACACTCAAATCAAATCCTTTGTGCATCAAAGTTCATCTTGCATTCATCCATGAATGGGTTTGCATCATCACAACATGCTTGGTAAGATTTTGATTAATTTCATCTTATTTTAGTATTTTACTATCAAGCATATTCTCTTTTAATTTACTTGTATGTTTTTGATCATATGTTAAATACAAGAAAAGAGAATTAATTGTGATGAATTGATTGAGTGTTGTTTTGTGATAGCTAATTAGGTTTTTGATTAATCTTGATTAGCTAAGCTATTTGACATGTCATTTAGCAATTGATATCTAGGGTTGATTTAATTGATTATATCATCATCTTAGAGAAGCATCTAAGGTTCCCTAGCCTTGTTTGTTATTTGAATATTCATACATATTCACATAGGTTGCATAATCTCTTCATAGAGAATTAAGTCTTGAGGCTAAGGTTGCTTAGGCCTCAAGTAATTAGGACTAGAGCCACTTTTAAAGGCCCGAGTGGTAGAAGTGGGGGGTTATTGACCGGAGTGTTAGACGAGGTCTACATAGGTTGTAAACTCCATTTCAATTAGTGGATTTCGAAGTCCGAGTGTGGCGCACTAAACAGCCCGTGGTTTTTCCCAGTGGTTGGGTTCCACGTATACATCAAGTGTTATTTAAATTCCACACTATATTACACTTGCTTGTATTCTTGACTAGTAGGGGCATTTTCGTAAAATTGACTTGCATGCGAAAATTGGGTAATAACGATTAAAATCTATTCACCCCCCCTCTAGATATATTTAGAACACACCGAGCGTTTATTGTATTACTTTCACTTTATTTGGTATAACTTTTTTTATATGTGTCATTGAAATAAGTGGACACAAGTTAATATCATAGGTTTGTCCACATCATAACTTTAGGTTAATATCATATATATTTTAAAAGATATATATATCTCCCCACTTTCTCACTATAGCCGTCACTTTCTACCCCCTCCCACTTTTTTTTTTTCTCTCATCTCTCACTCGCATTCTTCCTTTTTTACACAAAAAGAAAATAAAAATAAGAACTCTCGCCATGGTGAGTGTTTAATTTTATTTTTTTTTTATGTATTTATTTATTTTTTATCAGTTATTTTCTTATGTATCAGTTGTGAATTTGTTATAGTCTTTGATAGAGAACAATGAATTTCTTCAGCATACTTTTTGTGTTTTGAACATGAATGTTTATTATTTATGGAAAACAGAAGATCATGTTCTCTATTTTCAACGAGAAAGTTGATAACAACATGAACAAGAGGTTCGTTAATATTTTGTTTCGGTCTCCTTTTGAAACAAAGACGGTGTGTTCTAAATATGTTATCTAGAGGGGGGGGTGAATAGATTTTAACTATTATTACCCAATTTTCGCATGCAAGTCAATTTTACGAAAATGCCCCTACTAGTCAAAAATACATACAAGTGTAATAAGATGTGGAAATAATAAATGACACTTGATGTTTACGTGGAAACCCTCACGGGAAAAACCACGGGCTGTTTAGTGCGCCACACTCGGACCTCGAAATCCACTAATTGAAATGGAGTTTACAACCTATGTAGACCTCGTCTAACACTCCGGTCAATAACCCCCCACTTCTACCACGCGGGCCTTTAAAAGTGGCTCTAGTCCAATTGCTTATGTGACCACCTATTCCCGGTGTCCGACCTAATCCCGGTCAATCACACAAGACTTAAATCTCTCAAAAGAGATGCACAACCCTATGTGAATATGCAATGATATCCAAATATTGCAATAAGGGCTAGGGTACTCTAGATGCTTACCTAGGATTATAAGATGACAATATAATCAATCCTAGATATCACATGTAGCTATATGTCATGGCATATAACTTTAGCTAAGAAAAGGATAACCAATCCTAAATACAAAGCTATCACAAAACAACACTCAATCAATTCATCACAATTAATTCTCTTTTCTTGTATTTAGCATATGATCTAAAACATACAAGTAATTTAAAAGAGATGGCTTGGTATTTAAAATACTAAAATAAGATGAAATTAATCAAAATCTTACCAAGCAAGTTGTGATGATGCAAACCCATACATGGATGCACTCTATATAGACATAGGAGATGCAATATGAAATTTGATGCAAAAGGGGTTTGATTTGAGTGGTTAAAGGTGAGTTCTTGATTTGATTTTCTCTCAAAATCTATCTTTGAAGTTTAGGGTTCTTAAGAGTAAAAGAACTTGTTCAGATAATGAGAAAGTGTGATATTTATAGACATCAAGAACAGGGCAAGTGAAAAGATAATTTTGCCCTTGAAACGCACCGATTGGCGGTTTCAATCGGTGGCCAGGCCGCCGATAGAGACCGCCGAATTGAGCCCGAGATGAACAGGGGAACAACGGCGGTTTCGTGACCGCTAATCCCAACCGCCGAATCAAGCCCGAGAGATCGAAATCGATCAAGTATGAACGGTGGTTTCGAATGGCGGTCGTGACCGCCGATCGTGACCGCAAACTTGCTCCGTCGGTTTCATTCGGCGGCCAGGCCGCCGATCATAACCGCCGATCACCAATAATGGTGAAAACCAAGGAGAAGCCAAGGGCATTCTCCGTGGGCGGTCTTCGCGTAAAACCGAGCACACCAACGTGCACACGCGGATGTTTCCGAACATCCTTCGAAAAACGAATTACTCCACACTAAAAGCTAACATACATGAAGTGCAAGTGTGGGTATTAAATGCATCCTAATGCCTATCATGTCATGGCATTTCATATAAAAAGATGCAATCAATTTAATGCAAGAAGAGACATTGAATAAACAATAAAGCACAATGCACACAAAATATAAACACAACATTCAAGAATAAAAGTTATGCATGTTGTGTGTGTGTGCAACTATATCTCTTCAAGGCAAAGTAAGCACTATAAATATACCTTTGGTGCTTGTCCTCTTGAGGTCTTGGAAATGGTCTTTGATCTTCAACCTTAATCACCTAGACTACCTTTACAACCAAACCCCAACATGTGGTTTGACCACGAAATAAGCCAATCAATTAATGGGAATCCTTACACCTTTTATTTTTCTCATTCTTTTATTGTTAAAATAAGTTTTAATTGTGATTTGATGTTATAATGTAGTTTGAGTTTTTTTTTTTTTTTTTTTTTTTTTGTCAATAAATCATTATTCAAATCTTACTCATGTTGTTTCTCATACTATGCAGCTGTATACTCAAAATGAAGCATTGAGGAAGATGAACAAAGAAAATTTACACATACTTTTAAATAGTTTTCGAGTAAAGTAGTTTGTATTTTAGGGTTAATTTTTGTGATATAAAAGTATATTTTGATTATGATGTTCGTAGTTTTTTTTTTTTTTTTTTTTAACTGTACAAAGGCCAAGTAATAAAAGAGTATCGATTTTATTTCATTGATATTGCAATTGAAAATTTATACAAAATGTGCAGATATAGAAAAAAAAAATATTGATGTGATTCTAATGATAGGAAAGTAATAAATTACACAAAATCAATCAATCAAATAATTAAGGAATTAAGCATTGATTGTGGGTCAAAAAGCAAGAGAATTAATTTGATTTCTAGAATCACTTACTTTCCTAATAAATGAGATCCTTACTATTATTAATTTACCAAAAATAAATCCGGATCTCCTTGTAATATATATATATAATCTCTTCTTAATAGGCATTTGGAAGTCAATTGTCAATGTTGGTTTTACGCCATTATAAAATAATAATATTTGTAAATCATCGAGAATATATCATGGACAAAAACTATTATTGATTTATAACGGTTTTTAAAATCCATCATAAACTAAAAAACCGTGATAAACTTTTTATTACACTGCCTTTAACAACGCATACAAAACCGTCATCAAAACCCTTTCATAACGGTTTTTGACAATCATGAATAGCAATTATTCTTGTAGATATTCAATCAAGAAGTCTATTTATCTATTTGTTATTTTTCATTCTTTTAGAATGAATGTTGGGTATGTTATAATTGAATGAACATGGTTTGTCATCGGTGTGAGTCAAGTTGATAATAAACTTGCAATGCTCTTCAACTGGCACTACAAGAAAATTGGGCTTTATTGACAGTTATTTGTTGACAGTTTTTAACTGTCAACAATCCTTGACAGTTATTAACTTTGTTAACAGTTTTTAACTGTCAAGGATTGTTGACAGTTAAAAACTGTCAACAAATAACAAACATTTTATATATATATAATAATACAATATATATATATATATTATATATAATACATATAATAATATATATATTATAAATATATAATATATATTATTTAATATATTAATATATATTATACATATAATACATATAATAATATATATATAACACATATATTATATTATATAATATATACAATAATATAATAGTATAATATATATAATATATATATATATATTATATTTAATATATATATATTAATATATATATATATATATTATATAATATATATATATATATAATATATATAGATATATATAATATATATAATATATATATATTATATATAATACATATAATAATATATATATTATAAATATATAATATATATTATACATATAATACATATAATAATATATATATAATACATATATTATATTATATAATATATACAATAATATAATAGTATAATATATATATTAATATATTATTATAATATATATGTAATAATATATAATATATATAATTTATATTAACTTTGTTGACAAAAAACTGTCAACAATCCTTGACAGGTGTTGACAGTTAAAAACTGTCAATAAATAACAAACATTTTATATATATATTTTTTATATATAATACATATAATAATATATATAATATATAATAATATATTATATTATTATAATATAATATAATACATATATACTAATATGTTAATATTATATATATATTATATATAATATGTATGTAATAATATATAATATTTATGTAATAATATATAATTTATATAATAGTATAATATATATAATATATATAATAGTATAATATATATATATATATTATATATAATAATATAATATATAAATATATTATGTTATATATATATGTTTATATATCGTTTTATATAATATATAATAATAATATATTATTTTTGGAAATGAGGGTATTTTTGGAATGGAGTTGGGGCATATGAGGGTATTTATAGAATATGTTTCTTTCCATTCCATTCCATCCAACCAGACATGGTCTATAAGAGACTTGTGACATCAATTGTAATAAGCATGATTTGGAATACAACTCTCATTACATGGGAGATATTTCTCAACATGCATATTACAATTTAATGAACAAATGTAAAACTCAGATTACTAATTTATATGAGTAATTACATTGTTAACATGTCTCTTAGTATGAAACAAGAGAGTGCAAAATAAATAAACAAAATATTTAAAATAATTTTTTTGAATTTTTTGAAACTAAATGATTTAAAAGTAAATTTATTAAATTTAAAATTTTACTTATCTAATATCGGTTTGTCCAAAAACCGATATCTTACTGTAAAATAAATCCATATCGGGATTTTGTTTGGTATTGAAAATAGGAAGTAAAAGTTTAAAAAAATTATTAAAGATAAAAAAAATTATATATTATGAATGTTTTATAATATAATATATATTATGAATGTTTTATAATATAATATATATTATATATTATATATTATTTAATATAATAATATAATATATATATATATATATTATATTATATAAATATTATAAATATTATTATATGTGATTTGCTATATATATATATATATATATATATATATATTATAAAACATTCATAACATATAATTTTTTCATTATCTTTAATATTTTTTTTTAACTTTTACTTCCTATTTTCAACACCAAACAAAATCCCGATATGGATTTATTTTATAGTAAGATATCGGTTTTTGGGCAAACCGATATTGGATAAGTAAAATTTTAAATTTAATAAATTTACTTTTAAATAATTTATTTTTAAAAAATTCAAAATTTTTTTTTTTTTAAAATTGTTTATTTATTTTTCACCCTCTTGTTTCATACTAAGAGACACGTTAATAATCCAATTACCCATATAAATTAGTAATCTAAGTCTTACATTTGTTCATTAAATTGCAAGATGCATGTTGAGAAATATCTCCCATGTAGTGAGAGTTGTATTTCAAATTATGCTTATTACAACTGATGTCATGAGTCTTCTATATGCCATGTTTGGTTGGATGGAATGGAAAGAAAGTCATTCCATTCGTTTGGTTTGTTAAAATGCAATGGAATGGGGATTCCACTATTTTGGTGGAATGGGCATTCCATCTAAAAACCAATGAAAAGCCATTCTGTTCCAAACTAAAATTTATATTTCATAAATACCCTCGTATGCCCCAACTCCATTACAAAAATACCCTCAGCTCCTTTCCAAAAATAATATATTATTATATATATAATATACTTTTATATTTTATTATTATTATCCATAATATATCATGCTATAATACATTCATACTTAGGGGTATTTTGGTCAAAATACAGTTAACTTCATTCTACTATGTTGTTAACAAAATAAAATAATACTGATTCAGAGACTAATTCTAAAGTTCCAACCAAACAAAACACTTAGTTTTCATTTCCTTTACATTCTCATTCTCATTCTCATTCCCATTACCATTCTGATTACCATTTCACCATGTAACCAAACGTGACCACAGAGTATTGACCAATAACTCGACTATATATGTTTTTAAAAATATAACTTTATTAAAAGTTTTAATAAATATTTTTAAATATACGTCTCCTGTAGAAATTAAAATTTTGATTAGTTGAATAAATTTAAATTTATCTAATAAAGGATTTTTTTTAATTTCTAACAACTCATATGGTTTATATATAAATATTGTTCAATTGTAAACATATAAGGGTTTTAGTCAAGTGGTAAAGACTTGAACTTGAGACCTTAAGGTCTCAAGTTCAACTCCCACTACTAACATTTAATTATTCTTATTATCACAGGTGGCTGGATGGCGGCAGGTGGTCCGGCAGCGGCAGGCGACTGGCGGCGGGGTCCAGCAGCGGCAGTCGGTGGGGCGGTGGCGGCGGCCACCGGTGGTGGTCCAGCGGCGGAGGCGGAGGGGACAGCGGCAGGCGGTGGTGGTGGTCCGGTGGCAGGGGTGGCTGTCACCGGTGGTGGTCCGACGGCGGAGGTCCGGCCATAGTGGTGGCCGGTAGCGGCTGCGTGTCCGGAATCGGAGGTCCGGGTCCGGCGCCAAAGACGGCCATCGGTGGTGGTCCGGCGACTGTTTCAGCAGTAGTGGTGGTCCGGGCGCCGGCGACTGGCCGGCGATGGTGGTCTCCGGTGGTGGGATTGTGGTGTAGAAAAATAAAAAATGTTATTATAATTAAATAATGAAAATTAAAAAAAAAATAATACATATATCTTGACAGTTTAAAACTGTCAAGAAAGAATAATAATAAAAAAATAAAACTGTCATTGTAATTCTTGACATGGGCTTTATTGACAGTTCAAAAAACTGTCAAGAATACCATTCTTGACAGTTTTTAACTGTCAATAAACCCCCATTTTTCTTGTAGTGTGGCATGTAACTTGGACTTCACTTTACATGTAACTTTCAATTAACTGGTATATAATTACAATGCGTCTGGTATGTAACTTGAACTTCACTTGACATGTAACTTTCAATCCAATTGGCATGCACCTTGAAAATCCATTGACATGTAACTTGAAAAAGATGTACAACATTGATAGCATATACAATTATCGAATATAATAGAAAGTAAGATGTCAAAAAAAGCCTTTTGATAATAATAAGGCTCTAAATCAACAAGCATTATGTATAAACTTCAACTTTCTATATATATGGGTTATTCTTCGGTGCAACATTACACGATAGAACAGTATGTGATCACAAATATATATAATGTTATCGTATATGAATTGCACGTGATCATATAATTAAATTATTGTGATCATATGTTAGTGTAAGGTTCCCATTTGTTGATTGGCTCATTTCGTGGACAAACCACATGTTGGGGTTCTTTGTAAGGGTAGCTTAGGTGTTGGTATTATTGTTCGAAGCCCTTTGAAGACCTTGTGTTGATAAGCACCGAAGGTAAATTTCTATGTGCTTACTTGTCTTGAAGAGATAGTTGCACACACTCACAACTCATGCATATGTTTAATCCTTGTATGTTGTGTGTCTTATTTTTGTGCATTAATGTTCATTAACATCTCTTCTTGCATGTTAATTTGATTGCATCTTGCATATCCAATTGCCTTGTCATGATTAGACTTAGGATTGCATTTTTGCATTGGGCGCTCCCAAAAGCGCTCTACAGAAGCGCTGTACGAACAGTGCCCATCAAGCGCTGTTCAGACCTGATCGATTTTAATTGGTCGCTGTTGGGTCGCTGTACAGGCGCTGTACAAAGCGCTCTACATACAGCACCACCACTACAAAAAAAATGGTCTTTTCCGACGGCTAAATGCCATCGGAAAAGACCATTTCCCGTCGGAAATACGCTTTTTCGACGGAAAAAAGCCGTCGGAGGCCGTCGTAAATACGATTGTCAGAAATAACTAATTACTGACGAGCTGCCCGAAATACTATCATTTCCGACGGCCATGACCTTCGGAAAAGATGAAAATACCGTCGGTAATAGTAATTCAAGGTGGTCAAAATTACTTGTATTTCCGACGGCTTTACCACTATTTCCGACAGCAATAAGCCGTCGGAAATAGTCGAATTTTCTAAAAAAATGGTACGACTCGACTTGATAGTCGCCACGTCACCCAAATGCCATCGGAAAAGACCATTTCCCGTCGGAAATACGCTTTTTCGACGGAAAAAAGCCGTCAGAGGCCGTTGCAAATACGATTGTCAGAAATAACTAATTACTGACGAGCTGCCCGAAATACTATCATTTCCGACGGCCATGACCGTCAGAAAAGATGAAAATACCGTCGGTAATAGTAATTCAAGGTGGTCAAAATTACTTGTATTTCCGACGGCTTTACCACTATTTCCGACAGCAATAAGCCGTCGGAAATAGTCGAATTTTCTAAAAAAATGGTACGACTCGACTTGATAGTTGCCACGTCACCCGTTATGCACCACGTCATCCGTCACTCGACACGTGCCACGTCACACAGCAACTTTAATTCCATGAAATTCATGTGGTTTGAACCCATGACTTGGATGACAGTAAAGGGTTACCTTTACCATTTTGCTATATCTTTATATCTGATATGTTTTGCATACTATTTATATATAAGCTATTGATATGTTTGTATAATATCTAATTAAATATATTTTTTTGTATACTATTTAAATATGACTATTGAGATATTGTTTTTAAAAATAATATTTTATTAAAATTATTAGAGTTTGTTTTAAAAAATCTGATATAGTAGTGTCACTAAATATAATTAAAAATAACTAAATGTTCTTGTGATTACTAATAATTTTGCTATATTTTATATTTAGTTAATTTAGTAAGATGTGTCCATAAAGTAATTCGAATTAAATTTTAGCATTTCCGATGACACTTTTTATGTTGTTAAAAAAGTGGGTAATATTGATAGCTTATTTGACTATTTTCGGATGGCCCAAAATCCATCGGAAAAGCGGTATTGTTTTTTTTTTTTTTTTTTTTTTTTTTTTTTTTTTTTCGACGGCACAAAAAGTCCCACAAGTCATTGGCATAACTTGGTAATTTGACACAACCCGAATCAATCTTGCAAATGTCATGTACGAGGGCGTTGTAATGTTCCTTGACATCCCTATGTGACTTTCCCGGTAGTTGACTGGCGATATTTTACCATCGGGCAATTTCTCAAGATGAAAATGCTTATAATAAGAGGGAGTTCCTAAAGAATGACATAAATATCTCACAAATCCCTTCATCATAATCTTGATAAATGTTTTGTGTATTTCTGTTGTACCAAAGTGTTCACTCTTGATTTTTGCACATATATGTTATTGTCTGGATAGCAATTTAGGGAAAATCAGGTTTAATAAATGCATACTACGAAATAGAGTTTATATAATTATTTTATCTAACTTTTTATTTTTCAAGAAAAAATAAATCATGAAATTTTTATTTGTACAAATTATTTGAAGAAACTTTATATAAAAAATACGGTTTTAACACTAAAATAAAAAATTGGTCTTTTCCGACGGCATTAGCCGTCGGAAAAGACCATTTACCGTCGGAAATGTAGACTATTTCCGACGGCATTTAGGCCGTCAGAAATAATGTATTACTTTTCCTAATGTATTATTTTTTTCCTCATTTCCGACGGGAAAAAGACTATTTCCGACGGCCTAAAAGCCGTCGGAAATGTGGTATCATATTTTTTCTCATCTCCGACGGCACTGAAATGACCGTCGGAAATGGTACCTTTTCCGACGGTAATTAGTGCCGTCGGAAATAGTTCGTCACTGATAGGCTTTTTTTTTGTAGTGCACTCTGTTTTCCCGAGAGAATAGAGTTGGGGCGCTGTACAGAAGCGCTCTACGTACAGCGCCCAAGGCAAATTTCAGGCCAACTTATCAAAACGACCACACTTTGTTTTGGCCTCCTATATATATGCCACTTTGACTTTAGGTCAATTAAGAGAGTTCATATTCAAATTTCATACTTAGGATATTTTTCAAGAGAAGAAAAAATTCCAAGAACTCAATTTTTATTCACTCAAACACTTTTTCATGATCATCAATCATCATCTAGCATCATCCTAGATCATCTAGATGTCTCTTTGCATGGATTATTCATCACACTTTGCTTGGTAAGCTTTTCACTAATATCTTACATATTTTGTGTTTTTCTTAACAAGCAATCTCAATTTATTTCTTGTATGATTTTCATATATCTTTTGATACAAGATTGAGATTAGTGTGTTGTATGTTTGAGAAGTTGTATTGTGATAGCTAATTAGGTTTTGTGCTTAATCTTGATTAGCTAAACTATTTGATTGAACATGTCATTTAGTTTTAATATCTAGGATTGTTCTAATTGCATATTTATCATCTTAGATAAGCATATAGGGTTTCCCTTGCTCTATGTTGCATTTGGATATTCATATATTCACTTAGGGTGTTATTCTCTTCATTGAGAAAGTAAGTCTTGTGTGTAGCTTCCGGAATTAGGTTGCTTAGATCGCAAGCAAATCAGACTAGGTTCACTCATACCGAGATTAGGTAGGTGTGTGATTACTTTCGGGATTAGGTTGTAATCGTTTTACACATTTAGTGGATTCGAGGTTCGAGTGTGGCTTACTTACTAGCCCGTGGTTTTTCCCCATGAGGGTTTCCACGTAAAAATCAAGTGTTATTTAATTTCCGCATTTTATACTTGATTTATTGCTTTATCTATTTAGGGGTAATTTCATAATTTTGACTAATCACGAAAAATTGGGTAATAAGCTTAAAATCTATTCACCCCCCCTCTAGATAGTTTTATACACACCGTGCTATAATTTGTTTCAATTGGTATCAGAGCGGGTTCCTAGATATACATAGGTGATCCTTGCTTTTTGGTGTGTTTTGCATTTTATGTGATTTTTTTATCATTCATACATTTGCATTTATTTCATTCATTCATAAACACTGTGAGTGGAAACGGTGGAAACGGTGGAAATGGTGGTGGCAACGAGGGTGCTTCTAGCACAAGGCCTCCACTTTTTACCGGGTTGAACTATTCCCAATGGAAAGGGAAGATGGAATCCTACATATGTCAAATTCACGACCGTGCATGGATGGCGGTGGAAGACGGATATGATCTACCCAAGATGACTTCCGTGGGTGGAGGAGAAGAAGTATTGAAGTCTAAGGCACAATGGAACGCGCAAGAGTTGGAGGCTTCAAAGTGGAATAGGAAGGCGATGCATGCCATCCTATGTGCAATGGACGAAAATCAATATAAATTGATTCAAAATACTAGGATAGCTAAGGAGGCATGGGACATCTTAGAGATTGCACATGAGGGAACCGAAGTGGTGAAGGACTCTAAGCTTCAAGTCCTCCAAACTCAATTCGAGATGCTTAAGACAGAGGAGAATGAGTGCTTCAACGACTTCGAGATCAAGTTGATCGACATAGTCAACCAAAGTCATCAACTTGGTGATCCATATTCGGATAGGAGAATCAAGCAAAAGATTACGAGATCTCTTCCGGACAGGTTTGAATCAAAAGTAACGGCTTTAGAAGAAAATAGTGGATATAAGGATATGAAGTCGAGTGAGGTGATTGGGAGACTTCTAGCTTATGAGTCTAGCAAGGGTCCTATCTCCACACCTCCTAAAAAGCAAAAAGGAATTGCTTTGAAAACCTCTAAGGATGAAAAGGAGGCAAAGAAGAATGACTCGGACGAAGACCTTGCATTATTTGTGAAGAGATTCAAGAGGGTCATGAAGTTCGGGGAAAAAGGACTTTGGTTCCAAAGGTCAAAACTACAAAAAAAAAAGGGTTCCTACAACAAGTTTGAGCCTAGGAAAGAGAAGACCGAAAGGAAAGGGGTCCGATGCTTCGAGTGTGGTGGCATAGGTCATTTTGCCCCCGAATGTACAAATCACAATAAGAAGAAAAAGGGAAAAGTGATGGCCGCCACTTGGAGTGGAAGTAGTGATGACTACATTGAGGGAGATGAGTCTTCGAATGATGAAGAGCTCATGGCTAATCTCCTAGCTTTTACCTCCTCCCATAAAAGCAAAAGTGCTAGTGAAAGAGAAGAAATGAGTCAAGAGGAAAATGACTCAAGTAAAGAAGAAAGTGATTCCTCTTCTAACTCCATAAATGGATTTGTGGAGAAAAAGGTGCTTGCTAAATACCATGCCGAGTTTAATGATTTAGCAATCAAGAGCATAAGAAAGATCAAGATGTTGAGAGAAGAAAATCTTGAGCTTTCATCTCATAATGACCACTTAAGTGAACAAGTGGAAAAATACAAGAAGATGGAAAATAAGCTAAGTGAGGAGTTAGTCTTATCTAGGAAGAATGAAGAAAGTCTAAAGAGGGAGCTTGAAGAAGTAAGAGAGTCTATAACTAGGATGGATTCTAGCATCAAGAAGCTTGACCATATGCTTAGTGTTGGAAAGAGTCCATGTGACAAGATGGGTCTTGGGTATGAAGATGGCAAGAAGATCTCAACCTTTAACAAGACCGTGTTTGTCAAGAGTTTGAGGAACGAAGAAACTTCATTTGTGCAGATTCCTAGGAAGAAGTTAGAAATAGGACAATGTTCAAATGCACAAGTGAAGATGGGGCCAAGAAGGCAACCTTAAGCTCAACCCTTTAGGGTCCCTCAAGCCAACATTCCTCCACAAGTGGCTCACAAAGGAAAGAGACCAATCATGCAACCTCAAGCTAGGAAGCAATCTAGACCGGTTCAACAACGAAGATGGATTGAACCCATTCATCCACAAAGACAAGGACAAGGTATGATTCCTTATTTTACTCCTATATGTCACTTTTATGGATTTGATGGTCATATTAGTCCACATTGCTTTCGATATATGAAAATGTGCAAAACTAGAAGCATGATTGAGAAGAAAAAGAAAAGAGCCATGATGCATGTTCCTAGGAATGATGATATTGTTATGCATGTTCCTAGAACATCTAGAGCCCATGTACCAAAGACCACTAAGAAAGCTAAGATTGTTTCTAGGTGGATTAGAAAGAATGAAAATGTTTGCCGTGTTGGTCAAATAGCTTTGAAGGCAAATTCTTCTAATTTTTGGTATTTAGATAGTGGGTGCTCTAGGCACATGACGGGAAACAAGAGTTTCTTCGAGACTCTTGTTATGGAGGAAGGAGGATATGTCACTTTTGGTGATGGATCCAAAAAGAAAGTTATAGGGAAAGGAACCATTTCCGTTCCCGGATTACCCTCCTTATCCGATGCTTTATTTGTTGATGGCTTGAAAGCCAATTTAATAAGCATTTCACATCTAAGTGATGAAGGATATTCCATCTTATTTTGTAAAGATGATTGCTCTATCCTAAAGCCCGATGGACAAACCTTGTTGAAAGGTATAAGATCTAGTGACAATTGCTATTGTCTTGAAGCTAGAATAGTCTCAAACAATGTGTCTATGGATGAGCAAATTGAGTTGTGGCATGAAAGACTTGGCCACATGAACTTTAGGGATTTACGAACCCTTGGAAAGTTCAATTGTGTGCATGGCCTCCCTAAGCTTGGGAAGAAAGCCAATGGTATTTGTGGACCTTGCCAACAAGGAAAACAAACCAAAAGCATACACAAAAAGGGCAAGTATCTCTCCACCAAGGAGCCCCTAGAGCTTCTCCACATGGATCTCATGGGTCCTATGCAAACCGAGAGTTTAGGTGGAAAGAGATACATTTTTGTTTGTGTTGATGATTTCTCTAGATTTACATGTACATATTTTCTTAGAGAAAAATCCAAAACTTTTGATAAGTTTAAAATGCTTTGTACTAAAATACAAAATGAAATGAATTCTAACATTAAAAGCATTAAACGGATTAGAAGTGACCATGGGAGGGAATTTGAGAATGCCTATTTTGAAAGCTATTGCAATAGCTTAGGCATCTCCCATGAGTTTTCAGCTTCTAGGACACCTCAACAAAATGGAGTGGTTGAGAGGAAAAATAGGGTCCTTCAAGAGATGGCCCGAGTGACGTTGCTTAGCAACAATGTCCCTAGGAACCTATGGGTGGAAGCCGTCAATACGGCTTGCTATATAGGGAATCGTGTTTTCCTAAGGCCCGGATCTAGAAACACCTCCTATGAGTTATGGAAGGGTAGGAAGCCAAATGTTAGCTACTTCCACACATTTGGAAGCAAATGCTACATTTTAAATGACCATGATCAACTTGGCAAGTTTGATGCTAAGAGTGATGAGGGTATCTTTATTGGCTATGCCTTGAATAGTAGAGCCTATAGAGTTTTCAACTTGAAGACTCGAACCGTCATGGAATCATCGAATGTTGTTATTGATGATACAAGGCTCAAGTCTAATGACCATGAGGAGGAGGAAGTTTTAGATGATGACTCTCCTTTGGAGAGGGTTGTGGTGACTCCCAATGTTGGGACGTCCAATGACAATAATGAAGTCACACAACCTATTACTAGAGTCCCTCTCTTGGACTCTAACGAACCCGCTCCATGGGTTAGAAGACTCCATAACAAAGAGGATGTTATTGGAGATGTGAATGAGGTGTTAGGACAAGGCGTCAAATAGCTAATCTCATTAGCTTTACATGCTACACCTCTCAAATTGAACCCAAAAAGGTTGATGAAGCCTTGAATGATGAATTTTGGGTTCTTGCCATGCAAGAAGAGCTAAACCAATTCGAAAGGAATGAGGTTTGGACTCTAGTTCCTAGGCCTAAAAGCACTAATGTTATAGGCACTAAGTGGATTTATAGGAACAAATCCGATGAGGATGGCAACATAGTGCGGAACAAGGCTAGACTTGTGAAAGTTCATAAAATACTCGAGGTGTGTTTATCAATATAAAGCTAGAGGGGGGGTGAATAGATTTTATCTAATTATTACCCAATTTTCGCATGCAAGTCAATTTTACGAAAATACCCCTAGCAAGTCAACAAAACATACAAGTGTAATAAGATGCGGAAATAGTAAATGACACTTGATGTTTACGTGGAAAACCCAACCACTGGGAAAAACCACGGGCTGTTAAGTGCGCCACACTCGGACCTCGAAATCCACTATATGAAAAGACGGTTACACCCTCAAGTGATTCTCGGACCCTCACCCTAGATAACCTCAGGCTATGGACACTACCAATCGCCACTCTTGGTTCAATCCCTAGTGATATCCCCTGATACACTACTCTTGGCGTGAGCACCCTCTAATCTACCACGCGGGCCTTTTATAGCGGCTCTAGTCCAATTTGCTTGAGGCCTAAGCACACTTAGCCCCAAGACTTCAATCTCTCAAAAGAGATGCACAACCCTATGTGAATATGTATGAATATTCAATTAATGCAATAAGAGCTAGGGTACTCTAAATGCTTACCTAGGATTATAAGATGACAATATAATCAATCCTAGATATCACATATAGCTATATGACATGGCATATAACTTTAGCTAAGTAAAGGATCACCAATCCTAGATACAAAGCTATCATATAAAACCCACAAACATTCAAAGGATTAACTAGTTGATTAAAAAACAATCTATCAACCTAGTTATCAATACATCACACAAGAATGTTCATGGCATAGCTTTTAGGCAATAATGACCTAATCAAATAAGCTATGAAAAATAATCTCAATCAATAAATGAGATCAATTAGCTAGATGACATATGAACATTAAAGCCTAGCTAACAAATAAAAACCCAATCAACACATAATCTCAATCTTATATGTAGAAATTAATCTAAACACATATAAGTAAAATATGAGATAAAATTGATAAGTAGAAACACTAATTATGTAAGATAAAAGTGTTCAACAAATCATACCATGTGTGTTGAAGAAGTCCCATGCATTAGCATATGCTAGATGATCCTAGATGATGCTTAGATGAAGATTTATGCATGTGGGGATGGGTTTAGAGAGATAAAGATATGATCTTTAAGCTTTCTCTCTCAAGTCTCTCTAAATATCTCTCTAGGGTTCTTATGATCAAAGACTTGTATTCTGAACCAGAGATAAGGATGTATTTATAGAGACCAAAAACAGGGCAGGTGAAAATACAATTTTGCCCTTGAAACGCACCGATCGGCGGTTTAATTCGGCGGCCAGGCCGCCGAAATGAACCGCCGAATGGCTCCCGTGTGGAACAGGGGAACTTCGGCGACTTCATTCGGCGGTTTGGAAACCGCCGATACCAACCGCCGTTTTGGACCCGAGAGATATATTTCAATCAGGTCTCATTCGGCGGTTTCGAACGGCGGCCAGGCCGCCGAACGTAACCGCCGAGTCACCAAAAATGGTGAAATCAAGGAGAAGCCAAAGGCATCTCCACCGGCGATCATCGCGCAAAACAAAGCACATTACCGTGCACGCGCGGACGTTTCCGAACATCCTTAGGGAAACGAATTACACCACACTAAAAGCTAACATACATGAAGTGCAAGTGTGGGTATTGAATGCATCCTAATGCCTAACATGTCATGGCATTATCATATAACAAGATGCAATCAATTCAACATGCAAGAAGAGATATTGAATAAATCAATAAAGCACAATGCACACAAAATATAAACACACCATACAAGAATAAGAGTTATGCATGTTGTGTGTGTGTGCAACTATATCTCTTCAAGCCAATGTAAGCACTAGATATATACCTTTGGTGCTTGTCCTCTTGAGGTCTTGGAAAGGGTCTTGATCTTCAACAAACACCTAGACTACCCTTACAACCAAACCCCAACATGTGGTTTGACCACGAAATAAGCCAATCAATAATGGGAATCCTTACAATCTCCCCCTTTGGCTATTTCGTGACAAAACCACCACTCACATTGATTCCTCACAACATAATAGAAACTACAGGTCTACTTATGATTTTCTACTTTACAAAGAGATAAGATAAATAGTCTTGAAGTCTTCAATCTCAAGTAGAACAGTCAATCCCTGAAAGCACAGTTTCTATACTTTCTAATACAAGAAAAGGTGAGATGAATCAAGTGAGATAAAACAAGCATTTGCATTTAAAAATTTAAGTACAACATCATGCAATGTATGAATGTGCAAATGCTCCCCCTCAAAGGGTTACTCCCCCTCAATTAGTATTCTCCCCAACATGCACAATTGCTACTACAATTTGCAACTCCCCTTACCACAACATACTCCCCCTTTTTGTCATGATATAGACAGGGAGTAATCCCCAACCGGGTCACTCAAGGCAAAGAGAGTTAGTAGCATTCTAGTATATGCATAATCAATATAAGTCACTTTATGCAATCTCAAATTTATTGGAGAGAAATAAGGAGATTTATTTAAATAAAATGTGTGAATCAAAAAATTGCTTTGCATACAAGACATGTAGCATTTAAGTCCAAAATATCATGGTATTTGGCAAAGCAAATGACAAAGGTTTTCAATATGAATTCAAACCAATTTCACCAATGTCAAGAGAGAAGCAAGGATATAGGTTTTCATTGATTTCAATTTAAGAACAACTATATCCAACTTTATAAGCTAAACATGTCATGAGCGACTTTGCACCCTACTTGATTTTTCCGGATAAGATATCCGTATGATAGTAGACATGTTCAACCAATAAAGAAAGAGAGACATTTGGATTGTAAAATCCTTGAATGGATACAAGATCCTTTTTCATTTGAGTCTCATAAGCTTTTTCACACATTATTTTGCATTTAAAAAAAAATGCAATCATCAAGACATGCTTTTCAAGATTAGCATTTAGCATGTCATTTTAGCAATCATCATGTCATGGAGATCATTATAGGTCATTCAAATTAAATCCTATGTAAATATCTCCTAGTCCAAAAATGCATGTTTGAACATAAATATGACATGGATTGCAATACAAGCATTGATCACACTTATTGAATAGAAAATATGTATACATAGTGTAACCAAGCTAACTCAAGCAACAAAAAGAGAAGCACAAGATATTTCAAATTTTTTGCAAGTGACTAGATGCAAAATAGCTCTCTTTGCTTAAGTTCCCCATATGGGGTCAATATCCACACCACTTCAATGAAGGGCATGTGGTTTAAAAGACTTACCAAGTCCATAGGACCTAGTTGAACCTATTTGAGACATGTTTGTCTCGTAGCAAGCGGGTTCGTCTTTCTAATCCACTTAGGTGCCTCAAAAACATACCTAGTGGTCATAGGTTCTAGAGTTCTAGATGGCAAAGAATCATGCAAATGATTTTCTTCCTTTTTAAGGACATGCATCTTAGCTCTAGCCTTTTTCTTTTCAATCATGCATATAAGATTACATATTTAAATGTAATGCAAGCAACTTGGTCTAACATGACCAACAATACCACACAAAAGACAAGAGGAGATAAGGTTAGGAATTATACCATTCCCTTGAGCATGCAAAAGTGCTTTCCCTTGTCGTTGTGGTTGTCTTGGTAGTTGGATAGGATCTCTCCTCCTTTGATGATGACCAAGACAAAGTTGCTTGCTCGGTTGAGCTTGCATGATTGAACACTTCCCTATTAAGATCGTAGGTTGAGGGAAGATAGCCTTCTTGGTTGGTTAGACCAAGATTGAGGAAGGCTTGGGCTTGAAGCTCTTTGGTGATGTGAGCAACGCCCTTTCATCTTCGTCTCCTCTCTCTCCTTAGAGGGACATCTCCTCATCGGAGTCATTTTCTTCTCTCACAAAATCACTCATAGTGTTTGCGTTGAATGAATGCAAATGAGAAGAATGCAAGATGTATGTCAAAAACAATAATCATACAAAATGCAAAAACACACCAAAATGAGCTAGGATCACCTAAGTATATCTAGGAACCCGCTCTGATACCAATTGAAAGTTCATAAAATACTCGAGGTGTGTTTATCAATATAAAGCTAGAGGGGGGGGTGAATAGATTTTATCTAATTATTACCCAATTTTCGCATGCAAGTCAATTTTACGAAAATACCCCTAGCAAGTCAACAAAACATACAAGTGTAATAAGATGCGGAAATAGTAAATGACACTTGATGTTTACGTGGAAAACCCAACCACTGGGAAAAACCACGGGCTGTTAAGTGCGCCACACTCGGACCTCGAAATCCACTATATGAAAAGACGGTTACACCCTCAAGTGATTCTCGGACCCTCACCCTAGATAACCTCAGGCTATGGACACTACCAATCGCCACTCTTGGTTCAATCCCTAGTGATATCCCCTGATACACTACTCTTGGCGTGAGCACCCTCTAATCTACCACGCGGGCCTTTTATAGCGGCTCTAGTCCAATTTGCTTGAGGCCTAAGCACACTTAGCCCCAAGACTTCAATCTCTCAAAAGAGATGCACAACCCTATGTGAATATGTATGAATATTCAATTAATGCAATAAGAGCTAGGGTACTCTAAATGCTTACCTAGGATTATAAGATGACAATATAATCAATCCTAGATATCACATATAGCTATATGACATGGCATATAACTTTAGCCAAGTAAAGGATCACCAATCCTAGGTACAAAGCTATCATATAAAACCCACAAACATTCAAAGGATTAACTAGTTGATTAAAAAACAATCTATCAACCTAGTTATCAATACATCACACAAGAATGTTCATGGCATAGCTTTTAGGCAATAATGACCTAATCAAATAAGCTATGAAAAATAATCTCAATCAATAAATGAGATCAATTAGCTAGATGGCATATGAACATTAAAGCCTAGCTAACAAATAAAAACCCAATCAACACATAATCTCAATCTTATATGTAGAAATTAATCTAAACACATATAAGTAAAATATGAGATAAATTGATAAGTAGAAACACTAATTATGTAAGATAAAAGTGTTCAACAAATCATACCATGTGTGTTGAAGAAGTCCCATGCATTAGCATATGCTAGATGATCCTAGATGATGCTTAGATGAAGATTTATGCATGTGGGGATGGGTTTAGAGAGATAAAGATATGATCTTTAAGCTTTCTCTCTCAAGTCTCTCTAAATATCTCTCTAGGGTTCTTATGATCAAAGACTTGTATTCTGAACCAGAGATAAGGATGTATTTATAGAGACCAAAAACAGGGCAGGTGAAAATACAATTTTGCCCTTGAAACGCACCGATCGGCGGTTTAATTCGGCGGCCAGGCCGCCGAAATGAACCGCCGAATGGCTCCCGTGTGGAACAGGGGAACTTCGGCGACTTCATTCGGCGGTTTGGAAACCACCGATACCAACCGCCGTTTTGGACCCGAGAGATATATTTCAATCAGGTCTCATTCGGCGGTTTCGAACGGCGGCCAGGCCGCCGAACGTAACCGCCGAGTCACCAAAAATGGTGAAATCAAGGAGAAGCCAAAGGCATCTCCACCGGCGATCATCGCGCAAAACAAAGCACATTACCGTGCACGCGCGGACGTTTCCGAACATCCTTAGGGAAACGAATTACACCACACTAAAAGCTAACATACATGAAGTGCAAGTGTGGGTATTGAATGCATCCTAATGCCTAACATGTCATGGCATTATCATATAACAAGATGCAATCAATTCAACATGCAAGAAGAGATATTGAATAAATCAATAAAGCACAATGCACACAAAATATAAACACACCATACAAGAATAAGAGTTATGCATGTTGTGTGTGTGTGCAACTATATCTCTTCAAGCCAATGTAAGCACTAGATATATACCTTTGGTGCTTGTCCTCTTGAGGTCTTGGAAAGGGTCTTGATCTTCAACAAACACCTAGACTACCCTTACAACCAAACCCCAACATGTGGTTTGACCACGAAATAAGCCAATCAATAATGAGAATCCTTACAATCTCCCCCTTTGGCTATTTCGTGACAAAACCACCACTCACATTGATTCCTCACAACATAATAGAAACTACAGGTCTACTTATGATTTTCTACTTTACAAAGAGATAAGATAAATAGTCTTGAAGTCTTCAATCTCAAGTAGAACAGTCAATCCCTGAAAGCACAGTTTCTATACTTTCTAATACAAGAAAAGGTGAGATGAATCAAGTGAGATAAAACAAGCATTTGCATTTAAAAATTTAAGTACAACATCATGCAATGTATGAATGTGCAAATGCTCCCCCTCAAAGGGTTACTCCCCCTCAATTAGTATTCTCCCCAACATGCACAATTGCTACTACAATTTGCAACTCCCCTTACCACAACATACTCCCCCTTTTTGTCATGATATAGACAAGGGAGTAATCCCCAACCGGGTCACTCAAGGCAAAGAGAGTTAGTAGCATTCTAGTATATGCATAATCAATATAAGTCACTTTATGCAATCTCAAATTTATTGGAGAGAAATAAGGAGATTTATTTAAATAAAATGTGTGAATCAAAAAATTGCTTTGCATACAAGACATGTAGCATTTAAGTCCAAAATATCATGGTATTTGGCAAAGCAAATGACAAAGGTTTTCAATATGAATTCAAACCAATTTCACCAATGTCAAGAGAGAAGCAAGGATATAGGTTTTCATTGATTTCAATTTAAGAACAACTATATCCAACTTTATAAGCTAAACATGTCATGAGCGACTTTGCACCCTACTTGATTTTTCCGGATAAGATATCCGTATGATAGTAGACATGTTCAACCAATAAAGAAAGAGAGACATTTGGATTGTAAAATCCTTGAATGGATACAAGATCCTTTTTCATTTGAGTCTCATAAGCTTTTTCACACATTATTTTGCATTAAAAAAAATGCAATCATCAAGACATGCTTTTCAAGATTAGCATTTAGCATGTCATTTTAGCAATCATCATGTCATGGAGATCATTATAGGTCATTCAAATTAAATCCTATGTAAATATCTCCTAGTCCAAAAATGCATGTTTGAACATAAATATGACATGGATTGCAATACAAGCATTGATCACACTTATTGAATAGAAAATATGTATACATAGTGTAACCAAGCTAACTCAAGCAACAAAAAGAGAAGCACAAGATATTTCAAATTTTTTGCAAGTGACTAGATGCAAAATAGCTCTCTTTGCTTAAGTTCCCCATATGGGGTCAATATCCACACCACTTCAATGAAGGGCATGTGGTTTAAAAGACTTACCAAGTCCATAGGACCTAGTTGAACCTATTTGAGACATGTTTGTCTCGTAGCAAGCGGGTTCGTCTTTTCTAATCCACTTAGGTGCCTCAAAACATACCTAGTGGTCATAGGTTCTAGAGTTCTAGATGGCAAAGAATCATGCAAATGATTTTCTTCCTTTTTAAGGACATGCATCTTAGCTCTAGCCTTTTTCTTTTCAATCATGCATATAAGATTACATATTTAAATGTAATGCAAGCAACTTGGTCTAACATGACCAACAATACCACACAAAAGACAAGAGGAGATAAGGTTAGGAATTATACCATTCCCTTGAGCATGCAAAAGTGCTTTCCCTTGTCGTTGTGGTTGTCTTGGTAGTTGGATAGGATCTCTCCTCCTTTGATGATGACCAAGACAAAGTTGCTTGCTCGGTTGAGCTTGCATGATTGAACACTTCCCTATTAAGATCGTAGGTTGAGGGAAGATAGCCTTCTTGGTTGGTTAGACCAAGATTGAGGAAGGCTTGGGCTTGAAGCTCTTTGGTGATGTGAGCAACGCCCTTTCATCTTCGTCTCCTCTCTCTCCTTAGAGGGACATCTCCTCATCGGAGTCATTTTCTTCTCTCACAAAATCACTCATAGTGTTTGCGTTGAATGAATGCAAATGAGAAGAATGCAAGATGTATGTCAAAAACAATAATCATACAAAATGCAAAAACACACCAAAATGAGCTAGGATCACCTAAGTATATCTAGGAACCCGCTCTGATACCAATTGAAAGTTCATAAAATACTCGAGGTGTGTTTATCAATATAAAGCTAGAGGGGGGGGTGAATAGATTTTATCTAATTATTACCCAATTTTCGCATGCAAGTCAATTTTACGAAAATACCCCTAGCAAGTCAACAAAACATACAAGTGTAACAAGATGCGGAAATAGTAAATGACACTTGATGTTTACGTGGAAAACCCAACCACTGGGAAAAACCACGGGCTGTTAAGTGCGCCACACTCGGACCTCGAAATCCACTATATGAAAAGACGGTTACACCCTCAAGTGATTCTCGGACCCTCACCCTAGATAACCTCAGGCTATGGACACTACCAATCGCCACTCTTGGTTCAATCCCTAGTGATATCCCCTGATACACTACTCTTGGCGTGAGCACCCTCTAATCTACCACGCGGGCCTTTTATAGCGGCTCTAGTCCAATTTGCTTGAGGCCTAAGCACACTTAGCCCCAAGACTTCAATCTCTCAAAAGAGATGCACAACCCTATGTGAATATGTATGAATATTCAATTAATGCAATAAGAGCTAGGGTACTCTAAATGCTTACCTAGGATTATAAGATGACAATATAATCAATCCTAGATATCACATATAGCTATATGACATGGCATATAACTTTAGCTAAGTAAAGGATCACCAATCCTAGATACAAAGCTATCATATAAAACCCACAAACATTCAAAGGATTAACTAGTTGATTAAAAAACAATCTATCAACCTAGTTATCAATACATCACACAAGAATGTTCATGGCATAGCTTTTAGGCAATAATGACCTAATCAAATAAGCTATGAAAAATAATCTCAATCAATAAATGAGATCAATTAGCTAGATGGCATATGAACATTAAAGCCTAGCTAACAAATAAAAACCCAATCAACACATAATCTCAATCTTATATGTAGAAATTAATCTAAACACATATAAGTAAAATATGAGATAAAATTGATAAGTAGAAACACTAATTATGTAAGATAAAAGTGTTCAACAAATCATACCATGTGTGTTGAAGAAGTCCCATGCATTAGCATATGCTAGATGATCCTAGATGATGCTTAGATGAAGATTTATGCATGTGGGGATGGGTTTAGAGAGATAAAGATATGATCTTTAAGCTTTCTCTCTCAAGTCTCTCTAAATATCTCTCTAGGGTTCTTATGATCAAAGACTTGTATTCTGAACCAGAGATAAGGATGTATTTATAGAGACCAAAAACAGGGCAGGTGAAAATACAATTTTGCCCTTGAAAGGCACCGATCGGCGGTTTAATTCGGCGGCCAGGCCGCCGAAATGAACCGCCGAATGGCTCCCGTGTGGAACAGGGGAACTTCGGCGACTTCATTCGGCGGTTTGGAACCGCCGATACCAACCGCCGTTTTGGACCCGAGAGATATATTTCAATCAGGTCTCATTCGGCGGTTTCGAACGGCGGCCAGGCCGCCGAACGTAACCGCCGAGTCACCAAAAATGGTGAAATCAAGGAGAAGCCAAAGGCATCTCCACCGGCGATCATCGCGCAAAACAAAGCACATTACCGTGCACGCGCGGACGTTTCCGAACATCCTTAGGGAAACGAATTACACCACACTAAAAGCTAACATACATGAAGTGCAAGTGTGGGTATTGAATGCATCCTAATGCCTAACATGTCATGGCATTATCATATAACAAGATGCAATCAATTCAACATGCAAGAAGAGATATTGAATAAATCAATAAAGCACAATGCACACAAAATATAAACACACCATACAAGAATAAGAGTTATGCATGTTGTGTGTGTGTGCAACTATATCTCTTCAAGCCAATGTAAGCACTAGATATATACCTTTGGTGCTTGTCCTCTTGAGGTCTTGGAAAGGGTCTTGATCTTCAACAAACACCTAGACTACCCTTACAACCAAACCCCAACATGTGGTTTGACCACGAAATAAGCCAATCAATAATGGGAATCCTTACAACTTGTAGCACAAGGGTACTCTCAAATTGACGGTATCGACTTTGAGGAGACATTTGCTCCCGTTGCCCGTTTAGAGTCCATTAGGCTTCTCTTGTCCATTTCTTGTGTGTACAAGTTCAAATTGCACCAAATGGATGTCAAGAGTGCCTTCCTTAATGGATTCTTGCAAGAGGAAGTGTTTGTTGAACAACCTAAGGGGTTTGTGGATGCACACCACCCCAACCATGTCTATCGCCTCAAGAAGGCTCTATATGGGTTGAAACAAGCACCGAGGGCTTGGTATGAGCGCCTCACTCAATTTCTTGTTGACAATAACTACACAAGAGGTAGTGTTGACAAGACACTATTCATCAAGAAAGACAATGATGAGCTTTTCATAGCTCAAATATATGTTGATGATATAGTTTTTGGCTCCACCAACAACACCAAGGTCCAACAATTTGTTGATGTCATGTCTCATGAGGCATACACATACATTTCATAAACTCTATATTGGGGCATGATAGGTAGCTTGCTTTATTTAACCGTAAGTAGGCCCGATATATCTTTTAGTGTGGGTGTATGTGCTAGGTACCAAGCAGATCCCAAGGAGTCCCATCTCTCTTCCGTAAAGAGAATCATTCACTATGTGAATGGGACATCCAACTATGGGATTTGGTACTCTTTTGACACTAATGCTAGTCTTGTAGGCTTTAGTGATGCGGATTGGGCAGGAAATTGTGATGATAGGAAAAGCATATCGGGCGGTTGCTTCTTCCTAGGCAACA
This sequence comes from Acer yangbiense, assembly GCA_008009225.1. Taxonomy (NCBI): domain Eukaryota; kingdom Viridiplantae; phylum Streptophyta; class Magnoliopsida; order Sapindales; family Sapindaceae; genus Acer; species Acer yangbiense. The sequence goes on along the minus strand of VAHF01000208.1, from coordinate 15,362 downwards.
ACTTGGTGTCTTGGTTTTGCAAGAAGCAAAACTCGATTTCCTTGTCTACGGCCGAGGCCGAGTACATAGCCGCGGGGAGTGGATGTACACAACTCCTATGGATGAAACAAATGCTAGTAGACTACAGATTCAACCAAGGTACTCTCACTCTCTTTTGTGATAACATGAGTGCCATTAATATTTCCAAGAATCCGGTGCAACATTCTAGAACTAAGCATATTGACATCCGCCATCATTTCATTAGAGAGCTTGTTGAAAATAAATCCATAGTACTTGAACATGTAGGTACTAATGATCAACTTGCGGACCTATTTACTAAACCCTTAGATGCTACTCGATTTAAAACACTAAGTAGATCTATTGGGATATGTCTTGTGGAGTGATGAGTTTTGTGATTGACCCCATATGGGAAACTCAAGCAAAGAGAGCTATTTTGTATTCTTGTAACTTGCAAAAAATTCGAAATAACTTATGCCTCTTCTTTTAATTGCTTGAGTAAGCTTGGTTGCACATATGTATATATGTTTTCAATTCTATAAGTGTGAACCTTGCTTGTTTACAATCCATGTCATATTTATGTTCAAACATGCATTTTTGGACTAGGAGATGTATATAGGAAGTATGATTTGAATGACCTATGGTTATCTCCATGACATGATGATTCTTTAATAACATGCTAATGTCAAATGAAAAAGCATGAAATTCATATAACATGCTCACATGAAAAGCATGAATTGATGATTGCATATTCTTAAAATGCAAAACTTGTGTGAAAGCTTATGAGACTCAAAATGAATAAAGGATCTTGTATCCGTTCAAAGGAATTTATATTCCAAATGTCTCTCTTTCTTTATTGATTGAACATGGCTAGTATCATACGGATATCTTATCCGGAAAAATCAAATAGGGTGCAAAGTTGCTCATGCCATGTTTCGCTTATAAAGTTGGATATAGTTGCTCTTAAATTGAAATCAATATATTCTATATCCTTACTTTACTCATGACATTGGTGAAATTGGTTTGAATTCTTATTAGAAACCTTTGTCATTTGCTTTGCCAAATACCATTGTATTTTGGACTTGAATGCTACATGTCTTGTATGCAAAGCATGTTTGATTCACACATTTTATCAAAATAAATCTCCTTGTTTCTCTCCAATTAATTGAGATGCATAAAGTGACTTATATTGATTATGCAAATATCTTGCATGCTACTATCTCTCGTTGCTATGAGTGACCTGGTTGGGGACTACTCCTTTGCCTATATCATGACAAAAAGGGGGAGTAGGATATGGTAAGGGGAGTTGCAAATTCTAGTAGCAATTGTGCTTGTTGGGGTGAATATTCATTGAGGGGGAGTAACCCGTTGAGTGGGAGCATTGCATACACATACATTGCATAATGTTGTGCCTAATCTTTTACAAATGCAAATGCTTGTTTTTGTTCTCACTTGATTAATCTCACTTTTTACTTGTATTGGAAATGTTAGAAACTTTATTTTCAGGGATTGACTATTCTACAAGAGGTTGAAGACTTCAAGTTGCATTTTCTTATCTCTTTGTAATGTAGAATATCATTGTAGTCCCGTAGTTTCTATTTTTTTTGTGAGGAATCAATGTGAGTGGTGGTTTTGTCACGAAATAGCCAAATAGGGAGATTGTAAGGTTCCCATTTGTTGATTGGCTCATTTCGTGGACAAACCACATGTTGGGGTTCTTTGTAAGGGTAGCTTAGGTGTTGGTATTATTGTTTGAAGCCCTTTGAAGACCTTGTGTTGATAAGCACCGAAGGTAAATTTCTATGTGCTTACTTGTCTTGAAGAGATAGTTGCACACACTCACAAATCATGCATATGTTTAATCCTTGTATGTTGTGTGTCTTATTTTTGTGCATTAATGTTCATTAACATCTCTTATTGCATGTTAGTTTGATTGCATCTTGCATATCCAATTGCCTTGTCATGATTAGACTTAGGATTGCATTTTTGCATTGGGCGTTCCCAAAAGCGCTCTACAGAAGCGCTGTACGAACAAAGCCCATCAAGCGCTGTTCAGACCTGATCGATTTTAATCGGTCGCTGTTGGGTCGCTATACAGGCGGTGTACAAAGCGTTGTACAAAGCGCTCTACGTACAGTGCCACTCTGTTTTCCCGAGAGAACAGAGTTGGGGCGCTGTACAGGCGCTGTACAGAAGCGCTCTACGTACAGCGCCCAAGGCAAATTTCAGGCCAACTTATCAAAACGACCACACTTTGTTTTGGCCTCCTATATATATGCCACTTTGACTTTAGGTCAATTAAGAGAGTTCATATTCAGATTTCATACTTATGATATTTTTCAAGAGAAGAAAAAATTCCAAGAACTCAATTTTTATTCATTCAAACACTTTTTCATGATCATCAATCATCATCTAGCATCATCCTAGATCATCTAGATGTCTCTTTGCATGGATTCTTCATCACACTTTGCTTGGTAAGCTTTTCACTAATATCTTACATATTTTGTGTTTTTCTTAACAAGCAATCTCAATTTATTTCTTGTATGATTTTCATATATCTTTTGATACAAGATTGAGATTAGTGTGTTGTATGTTTGAGAAGTTGTATTGTGATAGCTAATTAGGTTTTGTGGTTAATCTTGATTAGCTAAACTATTTGATTGAACATGTCATTTAGTTTTAATATCTAGGATTTTTCTAATTGCATATTTATCATCTTAGATAAGCATATAGGGTTTCCCTTGCTCTATGTTGCATTTGGATATTCATATATTCACTTAGGGTGTTATTCTCTTCATTGAGAAAGTAAGTCTTGTGTGTAGCTTCTGGGATTAGGTTGCTTAGATCGCAAGCAAATCGGACTAGGTTCACTCATACCGGGATTAGGTAGGTGTGTGATTACTTCCGGGATTAGGTTGTAATCGTTTTACACATTTAGTGGATTCGAGGTTCGAGTGTGGCTTACTTACTAGCCCGTGGTTTTTCCCGTGAGGGTTTCCACGTAAAAATCAAGTGTTATTTAATTTCCGCATTTTATACTTGATTTATTGCTTTATCTATTTAGGGGTAATTTCATAATTTTGACTAATCACGAAAAATTGGGTAATAAGCTTAAAATCTATTCACAACCCCCCCCCCCCCTCTAGATAGTTTTATACACACACACCGTGCTATAATTTGTTTCAGTTAGAACATACAATCACATATTAGTTGATGTGGTTGTACCAAAGAAGACATGATCACAATCAAATTTTCTATGTTGTATCATGTAACATTGCACCCAAGGGTATATATATATATATATATTTGAAAAACTCTACAAGAAAGCCAAACCAGGTTTTGCTTTACAGATTTGTCATCATCATCATACATTATTATTTACTGCTTTTGCTGAGACTTTAGTTCCTTCACCCTTAATGTGTGTATTTTATGGAATTGTTAATTAAAAATTCAAAATACAACCATCATATAACTTCAACTACAAATGACATGTAACATGTAATTCGGAATACCACTAACATGTAACTTGAAACTCATGTAACTTTAAAATTTATTGTCATTAACAATGGAAGACAACTAGAATTGTAACTTATAAATCAAACACAATGGTCTTCCAGCTTGCGGATCTCTTTTTTCTTAGTCTTCTAACCCATGGTCGCCGTGTAATTGACACATAATTTAGAATTCAACTAACATGTAACTTGGAAATTAACAAGCATGTAACTTGAAAACTAACTGGCATGTAAACATGGTTGATCATTAATTGTATGGTATGATGAGTTTAGTTAAATTTGTTCCAGGTTGTAATAATTAATTTTATTTTCTTTTTCGGATGTAATCATTCTATGTAAATCAATATTTTGTAATATGATTATGTAATCTTGTACAAAGAAGACGATTCGAGAAGATGAAGAAGTCGGGCGTGTGTTGGACACACAAACGGAGGCCTTACGCGCAAGGCACTAGTAGCAACCCTGCTGTGTGCGCTTGGTGCAGTGCATGGCAGCCATGCATGCTGCTGATGTGTAAAATCGTGTTATAAAAACCTAACTCGCAAGTGCACGAATCGTGAGAAAAGTACAGCGACAAGTAGGGATCGTTCCCACGAGGAAAAGTGATTTACTAGTTATAACTAATTCTGATTAAAGCTAAGCAATTAACAGTATCCAAGAGATTTGAGATTGATTGATTGATTGAGTATTGATTAACTAAATTAAACTAAGAAAACAATTAAAAAGAATATGTGAATGTGATCAAGAGGTGAGAGGACTAGGTTATCAATGCTCCCCAACTATGTCTACTCAATGCTTCGAATTGACTTTTGATAAAAGATGTAACTCAAGTTAAGGGTTCGTTCTTATCTTATTTATGATTGTTACCGCATGATCCTGGGATGAACCAAGTGTTCTCAACTGTAATTCAATTTAACTCAAACACATGAGATATGAATCACAACCAAAAACCCATTAAGCTCAAGAACAAGTGAACCAAAATTGCGTCCCAAACACTTGGGGTTGCTAATTTTATTCATTCAATTAAATATTAGCTCTCAATTATAATTTAATTTAACTCAAACACATGAGATATAAATCACAATCAAAAACCCTAAATTCCTACCTAGCATAAAACTATGCATCAACAAGAATAAAGAATTAAGTTATAGGATGAATTGAATGAATCAAAACCTGAATTAATGGAAATATAGTCAATTCTAACAAAGAGTATTCATAGAGGTTCACATTGACTCCCTAGTATGGAGTTAGTTACACATATTAGAAGCAAAGAAACAAGAGGGGAAAAAGATAAAACCCATTGAACGTCTTCAACGAATTCTTCAAATCTCCAATGTTGGCAACTCCTTCGTCTTCGAATCTTCTATGTATAAAGATGAATGATGGTGATGGGAGACGGCCCCTTTGGTGGCTTGGGACCTCCCTTAGGTGGTTCTCTCGCTCCCTCTCGAAATTAGGGTTACAAGGGGTTTAAATAGGTGTAGATCCAATGCCATGCCCTTAAACAACAAGGAAATCTCTTCCCTCTGTCTACGAAAAGATTCCTACGACCTGATATTATCGCAAAACCGCTGCCGTGACCGCTTCCAGTGTGGCAGCGGCGCGGCAGCGCCCTAGACGAGAAATGGGGAACCGCTGCGGCAGCGGAAGCGGTAGCTACTGTTCTCTGAGCGCTGCTGCATCGCTGCTAAACAATTGGGAGCGATTTCAGCTGCACTATTGGATAATTGCATGAAAGCCCCTGAAGTCTTCTAAATAGCACTTTTTGCCTGATATTCTTCAAATTATTCATCTGGATCCAAAATCCTGAAAATGCTCAAACACACACATTAAATCCCAAAAAGACTCAAAAAACAAGCAATTGATTGGAGGAATGGGGATAAAAAACATATACAATAAATGAACGATCAGCTGCACGCTTGGCGCAAGCCTAGGCCTTGGCTGGGCAACGCACGGTGCACTGGTACGCATGGCGCAGCGCAGGCTAATGTGCGCAAGGGCTGCGCACAGCTTGGCTGCCGCATGGGCTATTCTGCGCAAGGGCTGGCAGCCGTGCACTACGTGCAAGGCTACGAACAGCCACCTTCTTCGTGCAAACAATGGCTATGTGTGAAAATGCAAGGCCGAGTGTTCGTAACGATAGGGTTGCATATTTGGAAGCATGAATGGGCTGAATTTTTTTTTTTTTTTAACACTTTGGGCCTCCAGTAAATGTTAGTGTAACATTTGGGCCTTAGTTTTTTGATTCATGAGATGGATCACCATAAAAAAAAATTAAAAAAAAAAAAAAAAAAAAAAAAAAAAAAAAGAAAAACAAAAAGTTAATCAAGTTGGACTTGGTTAAAAGCCCATTAAAAGCAAAAGATGGACTTGAAGAAAAAGGAATTACAAGAAGACCAAGGAATGCCTTGGATTAATATTTTGTAATTAGATTATTTTTTAAGTTAAATAGCTCATCGTACTCGGTCAATTCATGTATGTTTTATTTATGAGATGATTACAGCATTGTCATGCATACTTATGCCATATAGATTAGAATTGCCTACACTTGCATTATAATATATCATACATGATTAATAGCCCATTTGATTTATGTGTTGTTTATTTTCTTAATATGATTAAAATTGAATAATCACATAAATTGGCTATTAATTATGAGATTAGTTTTAGGAGTAAAAACTTGGTAATTCTCATTAATTACTGATTTTTCATTAAAGAGTTTAATTAAATAGATTAGCAAAGCCCAATCCATTATTAAGATTAATACGATTAAGGCTTTAATAATAATTGGCCCGAATAATGTGGTTTAGTTTTAATAGTTAAAACTTGGTAATTCTCACATTTAATTCTAGTCTATTTAAAGTAGTTTACATAGAATAGAATTCGAATAATAAATTAGTTTTTTAATAGTTAAAAATTTGGTTTATTATTTAATGTTAATAGGATGAGATTCTAGTAACATAACCTAAAATAACTAGATTTTTCTTAACCGTTTAATCTAGGTTCATCTAGAAGCACTAGAAAACCCTAACAACAAATAGTGAATGGGAGAGGGATATATAACAGTATATCCCACAGTCTCCATCATTAGTTGAACACCATGAGATTCAAGTGGGGCCTAGAGACGTCTTTGTTTTCGTCCTCCCTAAGGAAGGTCTCCATAAGAGTCAATACCAAGGTTAACTTTCCAACGGATAGGATTTATGGATGTATTTTGGGATTGACTGACCCTAAGGCAGCAACTCTCAAGTTAAGTTCAAGAGATCTATAATGATGGGTTACACTTACAAGGATTTAATTAAATAGTTAATTAAAATCCTGACTAAAATAAACGATGATTAAATAATATAAGAATAAAGAGTTATTCTGGAGTATCATTTAATTGAGAATGTCTCGATCTGACATACAAGTACCTGACCTACCCTAAGGTAGCACTTACTTATGGCATGTTGGATTGTCGTGGCATAGTAACTTTTTAAGGGATTTTTTATTGCTCATTAAACATGTTTCATGCATCATGTTTAATTATATGCCCAACAATTTTATATATGATTTAAATGTATGAATGAATGAATAAGTTTTTATTTATGTTTATTTTAGCAATGTCTTCTGCTTTACTTCAAATACTTGCCAATGACAAATTAACCAAGGATAACTATACAAAATTGAAAAACAACAATAATGCAATCCTCGTCACCAAAGAACTAAAATTTGTGCTTACGGAGGAATGTCCTCCACAGCCTGTAGCCAACGCAGCACTAACTATTTGTGAGGCCCACGAAAAATGGATTTCAGATAATGAAAAGGCCCATATTTATTTGTTAGCTAGCATGACCAAGGTGCTTTATTCAAAGCATGAAGCAATGACTACAACATATGAGATGATGGAGTCATTGCAGGCCATGTTTGGGTAACCTTCTGAGCAAAAGCGGAATGAAGCTGTTTATTCCGCAATGACTGCTCATATGAATGAAGGATCATCAGTCCTATAAGTTCCTCAAAGTTTGATTGGCTTGTTTCGGTGACAAACCACATATGGGGTTTGATGCAAGGGTAGCTTAGGCTTCTGATTGTTGGTGCTCATGCACAACAAAGGCCGTCTCAAGACCTCAAGAGAAAAAGCACACCAAAGGTAAAATACTTGTGCTTACTTGCATCGAAGAAATTTAGTTGCACACACACACAACTCATGCATATCTATACTTCTTGCATGTTATGTGTTTTTATGTTTGTGCATTAATGTTCTTAACTCTTCATGCATATTCATAGCTTTAGATTGCATGTTTTTTCATTTGGCATGCTTTGGCCTAAGTGACTACTGTCGGTACCACTATGGCTTTCACAGTGGTAGTCACAGCGGTAAAATACCTGTTGTTAACCAAAAATTCGCTCTGGGTGAGGAATTTCAATTAACACCCTCAAACTGCTACCCGGTAGGCTGCAGCAGGGGTAGTTACCTCTAGGTACCATGGTTTTGTAATAAAAAGTCTGGAGTAAGGTGCAGTAGGTAGGAGAAAAATCATCCTGCTCGTCGATACTTCAAGTATTGGAGAAGATATGGCACTTGGGGTTCCCATGTTGGAGTAAGGGCTTTGATCTTTCTTTATGAATCCCGTACCTTGTACCCGGTACCCGGTACCCCGTACCTCGCACCTAGTATCTGGTACTCTTTTCTAGATCTCCTTTGTAATTCCTCGACCCAGATAGCAAGCAAGTAAGGGGAGGGATAGGCGCTCTTCAATGATGTAGATGTGGTCGTGAAAGATGAGACCACCTCGGTTCTTTTTGCTAGTCTGAAGGTTCTTTCCCCTTCTTTGTATGTGGAACGTCATATGAATAGGTGGCCAGCGGGGTCGGAGTCTAATTCATATACATGCATAATAAAAGAGATAGAAGGGAGAATGACAATTCTTTTGGTAGAAGGTGGACTAGCCTAGGGGGAAAAAGCATCACGTGTGATCATATGCTGAAAAACCCCTAGGTAGTATCCGGTGGAAAGAGATCCTTTATATATTTATCAATAAGGCGTGCTCCGGGGAGCTTATACAAGTAGGAGAATAATACAATATAAATGCTCCAGAGAGCTTACAATAATAGGTGGGCGTAGGCCCTTTCCTTTAATCAATAGAAAAGAAGAAGAAAAGGAAGCCTTGTTGGGGCAGAAGCCGTAGGTCTTTTTTTGGGAGAAGAAGCCCCTCCTTCAATAGAGAGCTTTGTCATATTTATAGGTTCTAATTCTTGTTGCCCACTCCGTTAATTTAGTCAATCAATCCACAATTATAGGAACACTGATTTGGCATTGATTGAGTTGAATATTCTCTCATTAATGGCATTGTGAATGGCCATTAAAGAGTTGACTGATCTCTCATTAATGGTGTTGTGAATGGCCATTAAAGAGTTGACTTTCTTCATTAATGGCGTTGTGAATGGCCATTAAAGAGTTGACTATCTTCATTAATAGGGTTGACTATCTCCATTAATGGCGTTGTGAATGGCCAGATAGGTCAACTTTCCTTGTATTTGAATGCTAGCGCACACTGTCCTTCTTGTAGCATGGTTCTGGTCTTCCTTGGTAATCTGACAGATGGTGTATTAAGACCTCCCTTGTTGACGCCTTCTATGTTAGGTGGTTAGGAGGTGCTTGGAGGACCGGTCTGGGTAGGAACCATGGTACGGGGTACCGAGTGCGGGGCACCGGGTACCAGGTGCGGGATACCGGGTACCAGGTGTGGGGTACTGAGTACCAGGTGCAGGGTACCGGGTACCAGGTACCAAGTACGGGGTACGAGGTACCAGGTTCAGGGTACCGGGATACCAATGTGGCGTGACATCAAGATATTGTGTATCATGGATCATGCGGTAGCGGGGTACCGGGATAATGTGGTAGCGGGATCCTCAGGATCCTAGGTTCATTCTTTCAACAATCAAAAGACCAAGACATGGATGGAAAATTCTTCTTTGGACCCTTGCCAAAAAAGGCGGTTAACAGAAGTCCCCCCTGACTTGAACAATGGTACCTAGTAGGGGTTGGAGTCAGGATCCGAAATGCATGAAGAATTTTTCTCATCCCTTCTTACTAGTAATCATCACTTGAAACGAAAATCATTCCTAGCTCATTTCGCATAGGCAAACCAGGGTACTAGATATTCCAACATAAAGAGTGTTGGTGCTTAGGCGAAAATGTCCTGGTAGGCAACTAAGGCCACTTAAGCACCAGTTCTTCATATGGCGAATCTGTGGCATCAGGTATCCCGATAAGCGATCCTGATCCTTAGGAGATCTGTCCTGGAGAGGGGTATTCCCCGACCGAGGCTTCAGGATTGCCGTATTAGCTCTCCTGGTTTGGAGGATGACTTCGCATCCTTAGTCTGGCTGGCAACTATACCACTTAAGCACTTGTGCACCAGATCCTTCCTAGAGGAGGGTATTCCCCGACCAAGGCAACAGGAATGCCATATGGCTTTTCCTGGTCTTGAGGCGATCAGTTATGGAGATCCTCCTAGAGGGGTTGACCCAGTCCAGGGCATCAGTAGTGCTATGTAACCCTCCTGGTCTTGATTCAGTAATGGAGATCCTCCTAGAGGAGTTAACACGGTCCAAGGCATCATGAGTGCTATATAGCCCTCCTGGCTCATTATGGCGATCCTCCTAGAAGGGTTATCCCGGTCCAGGGCATCAGGAGTGCTATGTAACCCTCCTGGTCTTGATTCAGTAATGGAGATCCTCCTAGAGGAGTTAACCCGATCCAGGGCATCAAGAGTGCTATATAGCCCTCATGGCTCGTTACGGTGATCCTCCTGGAGGGGTTATCCCAGTCCAGGGCATTAGGAGTGCTAGGTAGCCCTCTTGGTCTTGATTCAGTAATGGAGATCCTCCTAGAGGGGTTAACCCGGTCCAGGGCATCAAGAGTATTATATAACCCTCCTGGCTCATTATGGCGATCCTCTTGTAGGGGTTATCCCGGTCCAGGGCATCAGGTATTTCTACACAAGAAATCCCGGTTTTTAGGCACTTTTATCATAGATCGATAACCCAGTTAGATCTCTGAATATAGGGGTCACCGTCCTTCCCTTTGGGATTGTGAGAGATTAAGGTGAGCTTCAAGTCCCCAAGTACTACAGCCGGTCTAGGGGCCTGCTCGGGGTAGAGGAGACTTTTCAACAATCATAATGGGGCTCGAGATTCCTCCAGAACGAACCGGGACCTCGGTTGTTTACTGACGCGTTGAGTGGCCTGGTACAAGAAATCAGGAATTGCTAGTCTTCCTTTAATGGTACAGGTCCAGAGGCATGTTTGGGATCTTAGAAGTCCCCAACAACTGAAATGATGCACTAGACTCCACTTGAACGAACCGAAACCTAGGTGGCTCACTTGGGCGTTGAGGAGCCCGGTACAAAAGTGAGGAGCCTCCTACATGATGCTGGTTCAGAGGCTTGCTAGGGCATCAAGAAGTCCCCAGTAGCTGAAATGAGGCTCTGGACTCCACTCGGACGAACCGGAACCTAGGAGGCTCACTTGGACGTTAAGGGGCCCGGTACAAAAGTGAGGAGCCTCTTACATGATGCTGGTCCAGAGGCTTGTTAAGGCATCAAGAAGTACCCAGCAGCTGAAATGATGCTCTGGACTCCACTCGGACGAACTGGAACCTAGGAGGCTCACTTAGGCGTTGGGGCGCGATATAAAAGTGAGGAGCCTCCTACATGATGCTGGTCCAGAGACTTGCTAAGGCATTAAGAAGTACCCAGCAGTTAAGATGAAGCTCTAGACTTTGCTGAAAAGAATCAGAATCATAGTGGCTTGCTTAGGCGCTGTCCGGCTCGGTGCGAGAAGTGAGGATCCACTGGTCTGGCAGCTGTGCTGCTACTCCAAAGGCTTGCTTAGGCATGTAGGAGGCCTCAGCAAATGTTGGAAGCCTATGGGTTCTCTTCGAACGGATTGGGACTTCGATGGCTTACTAGGGCATTGAAGGGCCCGGTATAAAATGAGAGAAGCCACCGGTATGGTACTGGTCCAGAAGCTTGCTTGGAATTATAGAAGTCCCTAGTAACTAAAATAAGGCTCTGGACCCTGCTGAAAAGAATCAAAACCGTAATGGCTCATTAGGGCGTTGTCCAGCCCGGTACAAGAAGTAAGGAGCCACTGGCCTTCTATCGGTGGTGCTGCTCCTATGATCACAAAGTTGAGTTGGCTTCCCGGGTGCACGTGTTGACCTGCTACCTAGAAGCTTTTGATGAGTGGATCTGGCAACATGAGGGGATCCGTATGTATAAGTGCAAATCTGGTAGATCTACTAGGTAGGAGCTCTATCGGTACCGGAGTAAATCTGCTGTAAGGAAGCATGATGGGTGCAACTCTGTTGCATAAAAGCTCTTAGAGTACTGGGGGGAGGGATCTACTTGATAGGAGATCTACTGGTAGTGGAGCAAATCTTCTGTAACGAAACAGGAGATGTACAACTCTACTGCATAGGAGCTCTAGGTATACCGGAATGGATCTGCTGGATATGAGATCTACTAATAGCAGAGCGGCTGTAGAGGAGCTCTACAAGTATGTGAGCAGACTTGCTGCATCGGGGTAGCATCGGATACCGGCTCCACTAGGAGCCCCATACATCATATTTGCTCCACATCAAACAAAAGTCATCAAATGACAAAGTGAGCACCATTCGTGGTGCACATGCAGTATATACAAATGTGGATAATGGGTATACCACATGAATAATATGCCATGAATAATGAATCAATCACCTCAATAGTAAAAGGTTGAGCTTGCATGGCAACAAATAAATTAGATCCTACGGATCTATATCATGATGCACTCCATATGTTCAACATATTTAAGTGGCAACATATATTAGGCAAAAATATCAATCAATCATAGCAAGATTCCATGCAATCATTTTTATATAATTACAATAGTAATAAAGGAACTAGTAGGGCGAAATAAAGTATCATGGCTACATAGCATCATGGTATAAACATGTAGTGAATATAGCAGTGGAATGCGTTAAATCACATGTAACATGATAATATGTAAGTGATAGAGAAACATACGCTCATGTAGAGACAAGGAAGCCACGTTGGTCTAGTGAACTTCCCACAGACGGCGCCAAAGTGTTAACCAAAAATTTGCTCTGGGTGAGGAATTTCAATTAACACCCTCAAACTGCTACCCGGTAGGCTGCAGCAGGGGTAGTTACCTCTAGGTACCATGGTTTTGTAATAAAAAGTCTAGAGTAAGGTGCAGTAGGTAGGAGAAAAATCATCCCGCTCGTCGATACTTCAAGTATTGGAGAATATATGGCACTTGGGGTTCCCATGTTGGAGTAAGGGCTTTTATCCTTCTTTATGAATCCCGTACCTTGTACCCGGTACCCGGTACCTCACACCCAGTATCTGGTACTCTTTTCTAGATCTCCTTTGTAATTCCTCGATCCAGATAGCAAGCAAGTAAGGGGAGTGAAACAAATACGGTGTGTTCTAAATATATTATCTAGAGGGGGGGTGAATAGATTTCAACTATTATTACCCAATTTTCGCATGCAAGTCAATTTTATGAAAATGCCCCTACTAGTCAAAGATACAAGCAAGTGTAATATAGTGCGGAATTTAAATAACACTTGATGTAAACGTGGAAACCCAACCACTGGGAAAAACCATGGGCTGTTTAGTGCGCCACACTCGGACCTCGAAATCCACTAATCGAAATGGAGTTTAGAACCTATGTAGACCTCGTCTAACACTCCGGTCAATAACCCCCCACTTCTACCACTCGGGCCTTTAAAAGTGGCTCTAGTCCAATTGCTTGAGGCCTAAGCAACCTTAGCCTCAAGACTTAATTCTCTAAGAAGAGATTATGCAACCTATGTGAATATGTATGAATATTCAAATAACAAACAAGGCTAGGTAACCTTAGATGCTTATCTAGGATGATGATATAATCAATTTAATCAACCCTAGATATCAATTGCTAAATGACATGTCAAATAGCTTAGCTAATCAAGATTAAGCAAAAACCTAATTAGCTATCACAATCAACACTCAATCATTTTCATCACAAATAATCTTTAACTTGTATCTAGCATATAATCAAAAGCATACAAGTAATTAAAGAGATGTATTAATATGAAAAACACTAAAGTAATATGAAATTAGTGAAGAACATACCAAATAAGATGTGATGATTCAAAACCATGCATGGATCAATTCTATGAAGGCATAGAAGATCAAATATGAAATTTTATGCAAAAGGGATTTGATTTGAGTGTTTAAAGTTGAGTTATTGATTTGATTTTTTTCTCAAAAATCTCTCTTGAAAGTTTAGGGTTCTAATAACTCAAGAAGCTTATTCAGAGAATGAGAAAGTAAGATATTTATAGACATCAAGAATTGGGCATGTGAAAAGACAATTTTGCCCCTGAAACGCATCGTTCGACTGTTTCAATCGGCGGCCAGGCCGCCGATCACGACCGCTGAATTGAGCTCGTGAAGAATAGAGCATCAACGGCGGTTTCATTCAGCGGTTTCGTGACCGCCAATCCAACCGCCGAATTAGACCGAGAGATTAAAATCGATCAGGTATGAACGGCGGTTTCGAACGGCGGTCGTGACCGCCGATCGTGACCGCATAATTGTTTCAGACCTCACTTGACTGAAACGGCAGTTTTATTCGACGGCCAGGCCGTTGATCATAACCGTCGATCACCAACAATGGTGAAAACCAAGGAGAAGCCAAGGGCATTCTCCATGGGCGGTCTTCGCGCAAAACCAAGCACACATACGTGTGAGCGCGGATGTTTTCGAACACTATCGGGAAACAAATTACTAAGCACATATTCACACGACAAGATATAAAACAAAGTGCTAGTGTGTAAAGTGACATGTGAAGAGTATGCACACAAATGTAAGTATGCTAAGTGTGTGTGTGCTTACTAAATCTCTTCAAAGAAAAATCAAGCACAAGAAATTATACCTTTGGCGTGCTTGTCCCTTGAGGTCTTGAAAGGGCCTTCGAGCATGAAGTTCAAACACCTAAACTACCCTTACATTATCAACCCCAACATGTGGTTTGTCCACGAAATAAGCCAATCAATATATGGGAATCCTTACAGGGAGGGATAGGCGCTCTTCAATGATGTAGATGTGGTTGTGAAAGATGAGACCACCTCGGTTCTTTTTGCTAGTCTGAAGGTTCTTTCCCCTTCTTTGTATATGGAACGTCATATGAATAGGTGGCCAGCGGGGTCGGAGTCTAATTCATATACATGCATAATAAAAGAGATAGAAGGGAGAATGACAATTCTTTTGGTAGAAAGTGGACTGGCCTAGGGGGAAAAAGCATCACGTGTGATCATATGCTGAAAAACCCCTAGGTAGTATCCAGTGGAGAGAGATCCTTTATATATTTATCAATAAGGCGTGCTCCGGGGAGCTTACACAAGTAGGAGAATAATACAACATAAATGCTCCAGAGAGCTTACAATAATAGGTGGGCGTAGGCCCTTTCCTTTAATCAATAGAAAAGAAGAAGAAAAGGAAGCCTTGTTGGGGCAGAAGCCGTAGGTCTTTTTTTGGGAGAAGAAGCCCCTCCTTCAATAGAGAGCTTTGTCATATTTATAGGTTCTAATTCTTGTTGCCCACTCCGTCAATTTAGTCAATCAATCCACAATTACAGGAACACTGATTTGGCATTGATTGAGTTGAATATTCTCTCATTAATGGCATTGTGAATGGCCATTAAAGAGTTGACTGATCTCTCATTAATGGTGTTGTGAATGGCCATTAAAGAGTTGACTTTCTTCATTAATGGCGTTGTGAATGGCCATTAAAGAGTTGACTATCTCCATTAATGGCG